>PVHP010000395.1:126517-154037 GCA_004024765.1 Zapus hudsonius | reverse complement strand
ATCATTTTTCCTGCTAAGATGGGGGTGAGGGAGGATTATGTGTGACCTCAGAGTTGCCTTATTTTCTTTCTTAAAAGCAGACATTTATATGACTGATGTCAAAAGTCCCCTTTAAAAAATAATGGGAAATTTGTACGTGCATTAAGTTTCAGTGAGAAACAGAGAGAGGGGGAGAGGGTGGGGGTTCTGTTTGAGCTGCTCCTGCCAGACTATGCACTGTGGGGTGTTCACAGCAGTCCAGGCCCAGCGGCGGACGCCAGGGGTACCAGCCCCGCAGGTGGCTCGTGGACACCCTCCCTGCTCAGCCGCTTCCAACCTTGGCTTGTTTTGCGTTCAGGATGAGGTTTTCAGTTCAACTTATTTTTTTTGGTTTTTCGAGGTCAGGTCTCACTCTAGTCCAGGCTGACCTGGAATTCACTCTGTAGTCTCAGGCTGGCCTTGAACTCACGGCGATCCTCCTACTTCTGCCTCCCGAGTGCTGGGATTAAAGGCATGCGCCACCACACCTGGCTGAAATATATATTTTTAATTGTGCATATTCTGCATGCAGGCATGTGTGCATGTGTGTGCACACAGGCCAGAGGACAAGCTCAGGTCTCTTCCTCAGGTACACCATCCATTTCTTTTTCTTTTCTTTTCGTTATTTTTTTGGGGGGGGGGTTTCGAGGTAGGGTCTCGCTCTAGTCCAGGCTGTCCTGGAATTCACTCTGTAGTCTCAGGGTGGCCTTGAACTCACGGCAATCTTCCTACCTCTGCCTCCCGAGTGCTGGGATTAAAGGCATACGCCACCACACCTGGATTATTTTATATCTTTTTTTGTTTATTTTTGAGGTAGGGTCTCGCTCTAGCTCAGGCTGACCTGGAATTCACTCTGTAGTCTCAGGGTGGCCTTGAACTCACGGCAATCCTCCTACCTCTGCCTCCCGAGTGCTGGGATTAAAGGCGTGTGCCACCACGCCAGGCAGTTCAACTTATTTAAAAATTTTTTTCAAAAATGTTTTGGATTTGATTTAATTCCAAATGAGTAAGCGACGTTTCCTCTTGTTCATGACAAGGAAGAAGTGGGCTGGAGGCGGAATCTGTAACCGAAGTTGCCTGACTGCTTTTACCCCAATCCAGCTTCTCCTCCCAGAAGCCACTGGCCCAGCAGCGCCCCGGGTGGGTCAGCTCAGCAGGACACGCGTCCTGCTCCCACCCGAGGGAAGGAAGGGTGGCCTGCTCTGCCCCACAGCCTTTCGGCTCCATGCCTCAGTGATGACAATCTTAGTGGGGGGAGGGAGAGCTAGTGAGCACAGCTATGGGTGCCTGGGCCCTGTAGCAGCTGGTGCGTGCTGTGCTTGTGTGTGTGTGTGTGTGTGTGTGTGTGTGTGTGTGTGTGCAATACGTGTGTAGACGTGCACGCGTGTCGTCCCTTCTCTCGTCCTCATCAGCGCAGGCCCTGAGGCAGGAGACTTCCCTTCTGCTGGAGCTCCATCAGTGAGGCCCAGCTGTTCTCTGGTTTCCACTCTGTTATTGACATGTGTGTTCATGGCCAGCTTTTCAGTGGGTTCTGGGGACTCGAACTTGGCATTCTCCAGCCCAAAAGGCTCTCTGCTGAGCCGTGGCCCCAGCCCTGTGCCAGACTTTGTGAGGAGAGGTTCTGCTGCCGGGAGAGAAGCAGCTACGAAGCTCAGGTCTCTGGCTGGACCCCCGAGTGCTGGCTTCTCTACAAGGTGGGGGCAGGGTCCTGCGTGCACCGCTCACGAGTGGGAACACTGTAGTGAGAGGCATCAGGAATTCAGGCCCGGTGGGTGAAGCTGTTTACAGAGAAACAGCAAGCCTGGCAGTGGAGGTGAGTTCCTGAAGATTCTAGAGGTCTTCTTCTCTCAAAGCTCCCACGGGCAGCAGAGGACTGTGGACAGAAGCAGGAAGCAGGACGCCAGCAGGAAAGTGGAACCCACCATGATGGGTCCTTCCCAAACCCTGCCCCTCGGCCACCAACCACCACGATGACCAGGGCAGCAGGCAATTGAAGAAGTGACCATACAAAACGGGGAGCTGGGCAGCTTCTTGCCCTCGTAGGCAACAGGAGAAGCATGTCTCACGGCACAGCAGAGAGGGGACCCCTGTGATCTCCTTCCATGATGCCTCTGCCTGTCCCTGTTGAGGACCTGGCCTCCTGAGGGACATGCCTGTCCTTCCTCTCTGACACGCAGCTGCTGCACACTCCCAAGTTGACGAAGATTTCTTAAAGTCACGTTACATGTCTTTACACCCACTTCCTCCCCAGGGATCCCTCCTTCCCTGCCGAGTGTCAGGTCAGCGGGCTGAGCCCCTGCGGCCTCCTGCACACCCGCACCCAGCCCAGCGTGCTCTCCGCATGTGTTCCCCACATATGGTCTCTGGTGCCCTCCCTCGCGTCTCCCCCAGCCCTGGTCTCCGAGGAGGAAACTTGGCCCTGTCTCCATGGTTGCTTTTCACAAGGATGTCAGAAATCTGGCTGGAGGTCCCGGCAGCCTCCCCCACCCCGCCCCTGCCTACGCCAGCGTTCCATCCTGTCCCAACCATCTGGCTGCATCTGCAAGGCTGAGTGAGTTGCTGGAAGCCCGCCTTGCCTTCGGGTAGCAACACTGCTGAGTCTTCATGCCCGGACAGAGGGGTGCCCGGCCACTGCCATGGGGCTCAGGCATTGCTGCCCTACAATCTCCTCCTCCCCTTGATCAACAATCTTGAAAGATTCTTGTCTTCTCAGTTCTGCCCCTTGTCCCTTCAGAGCCGTGGAAGGGACACTGGAACCCACCAGACCTGCAAGATCATTTCTCTGGCTCTTCCTCGACCCTGATCCTGGCCACCCCTGAACCCGAGCTGGCTTCAGGACGGCATAGGAACTTCGGGAAGGGCTTTAAAAACATGTCAAGGGCTGGAGAGATGCTTGGCCGTTAAGGCGCTTGCTTGCAAAGCCTGTCGGCCTGGGTTTGATTCCCCAGTACCCACACTGAGCCAGATGCACAAAGTGGTGCATGAGTCTGGCATTCATTTGAGGTGGCAAGAGGTCCAGGCATGCCCATTTCCTCTCTGTCTCTCTCTTTCTCTCTCTCTCTCCTTGCAAATAAATAAGTAAAAATAAATATCATTAAAAACCATTGAGCTAACCAGTGCTGAACTGAGGCAGCAGAGAGAGAGGGAGGTCCCCAGGGGACTGGTTCTGCAGTCGCCTGTCCCTCCAACCAAAACCTTGAAGTGCTGAAGTGAGAGGGACCCTCGGACTCACATCCCAGCTCCTACCCTCTGCCAAGGCCCCTGGTGGCTGGTGGCCTCTGGCCACTCTTGCCCACACAGCTTACTAACTTGTCTCATGACCCTTTGCACAGCCTAAAGCCGACGTTGAAAATCATATTTTGTTGACTAAGCATCTTGACCTTGGTCTCCAGGATGTCCCCGGAGCAGAGACACTGCTCTGCCCACCTACAACCCTGACACCAAGATCATGGCAGGAGCCCTCAGGGTTAGCCTGGCTGGGGCCAGGTCCCCTTGCGGGTCTCCAGGTAGAGGTGACCAGGGTCAATTTGCATTTGGAGGGTAATAGGAGGGGACTCGCCTTTCAGGGAGAGAGGATGCTTTGGAAGGAAGAGGAGGAAGGCTGCCAGAGCCCTCTCTGGGGTGGAGACTTGGGGAGCCCTTCCCTTATCTCTCCCAGAGCTGAGCAGTCTTCTTGGGTCGTCCCCAAGCTGAGTTGCAGGGATTTTAGAGCAAAGCTGTTCCTGCGGCCCGGCAGAGAACGTAAACTGCACATGTGCACACCTGTGCACATACTGCCCAGAGCACCCCCGTCCTTGAACGCACCCCTGGTCCCCCCCCCATGCTGCCTGCTTCCACAGGCTGATTTACCGCCCAGGAGAGGGAAGAATCCCAGACTCCAGTCAAATGTGGACCGCACTTCCTTGCCAGCAAAGTTCAAGGTGGGGTCAGCTCTCCTCAACGCTGGCTTCACAGCTCCCTGCCAAGCCCATGTCTCTTTGGGTGAAGGAGACCTCAAGAGTCGAGGGGCCGAGAGATGAGGAGGAGCGAGGGGCACACAGCAAGGGAACTCCAGGATTGGGGGGCCTGCGGGGCACACCCCACTGCAAGCACCCTCCAGCATCCCAGTGCCAGCACTGTGGGGTCTCTGAGCTGCTAGGCCCCTCTCCCTGGCTACATACACCATGATCACCATTCCCAGAAACACCATCCCCAGGCTCAGCCGCTGGTGTTGAACACGTCACTACCAGACAAAGGTCTATTGGGTTTGGCTCAGGAATGGGGCCCAGTCCAGTCCTGCCTGCCAGTGTTTGATCTTGACATTCCCTGTTGTTTTAAATAAATAACCTTCTTTTCATTGTCAAAAAGGCAGTATGATGTTTTAGGCATAATTTAGGGAGCACAATTTAAATTAGCAAAGATGCTAACCTTTAGGGCTGGGGCGAGGGTCTGTTAGCAAAATGCCTCCTGCACAGCTGTGAGGCTCTGCGTTCAGATCCGCAGCACCCACGTGTGGCTCCTGTAACCCTGGCACCCAGGTGATGGAGACAGGAGGACCCCTGGAGCCCACCGGGTAGCTGGACCAGCCAAATCCGTGAGCTCTGGGCTCAATGAGTGACCCTGTTTCAGAAAACAAGATGGAGCCTGATTGAGGAACACATGTGCCCATGAACATACGGGCATGCATGTAAAAACGACAGCCCTTCAACAGCCAGATACACACCAAGGGCTGGTCAGGTTTTGACAGTTGCATCCTCAGGCTTTGTGTAGAAATGAGTCATGCACTCCGCCCCCTCCAAATCCTGTCTTGCTGGGACTCTGATGTTGGGGCATTTAGCTTGCTTCCACAGTCTACCTTCAGGAACGAATAAATACCCTGTAGAGAGTGAAAAAACATCCTTAATTATTTCCTTGAGGAGTTTTTGGAGTACAGAGACTCTGCCTCCTCTCCTACAAATTTAGACCTCATTCAAGAATGGGGAAACCTCCATAGAGCTTTCTCCCTTTCTCAAAGGATTGCGGTTCTGTTTTCTACAACACCCCACAATCAAATCCCTGGTGAGCCAAGTCAGGAAGAGAGAGCCTGTGTCACCCAGAGGGAGCGACATCCTTCCAAATGGTGCTGGGCCCACATGTTGGGCTCTCCCATGTCTGCAAACACAGGGGAACAACCATAAGAACCAGCCAGTGACTGTGGCAAAACCAGAAACCTGTCCTTGCCACCCCAGGAGCTGGAGGCGTCTCTAGACTGATAATAGACAGGACCTGCTTGCAGGAGAGTCAATCAAAGTTGGGCCTAAAGACCAAGGAGTCTAACCTCCCAGGTCGTGCTGAGAATGGGAGGTACCTGAAGGACACGCAACGCAGACCAGAACACAGCTCTCAGTAAGTGAGGCAGGGATGCGGGTGGAGACAGTGTCTCAGTCCTAGGAAGGGCTGACCTCTAGGAGTCAAGTGCACCAAGCACAAGAAGTCAGACCCACTTGGAGTCAGCTCTTGGCTGGCTCTCTGGGGTTCTGTCTGGAGCTGGGAGACACCCCTTCCTGCCCTCCCCCAGCTTGTCATTATAGACTTCTCACTCAAGCCATGCTTCTTCGTCTCTTACAAGGTTATAAAAGTTTCCTAAAATTGTGTACACAAAGGAGTGTGGAAAACACTTGGGCCGGGACTGTGACATATGGGTGTGGGGGGAGAGCAGCTCCCTCACCCGCCAAATGACTCATGCAGACCAGCGTCGGACCACCCAGAAGCCAGACCTCTGTGTCACCAAGGGGACAGTTGCTACTTGCCGTGGGCATTGACGTTTGCTCAGGCAGGACCCAGCTCTGCAGGTAGAACCCAAGGACACCTGGAGACTTGAGCCAGGATGGGCCTGGGCTCTGGAATGCACTTTGCTGGACCCTTGTCTCTCAAAACCAGTTGAAATCCAGATGTTGCCTGTGCTCGGGATGGTAAGAGGTCTTGGGAGCAGTCCTGGCTACACTTCACTGCTTTGTTGCAGACTCTGAAATGCAGGTGAACTTGGCACATGTGAGCCACCGTATCTACTGGGACATCACCGCTCAAAATGCACCGACATCTTGGAATGCCCCAGTGGGTCCTGGCATCCACCGACCCAAGGCCCATCAACCCACCCAAAGAGCCACAGCCACTCCTAAGCAGCTCCCAGGTAGACAGAGTGACCACCGAGTTTGCCCACGGAGGCAGCAGGGAGGACAGGCCACTCCCACAAGCTCTCCGTTGGTTCACACAGAACTGGCCCATGCTACCCAGATCACGTGCTCACCACAGCTGAAGGACCAGGGACCCGAGGTCCCCATGGCCTGGCCTTCCTGTGTGCATGTTATGCAGCTGTCACTGTGCTACGGACTGGACACCTTCTAGAAACGGCCCTCCCTCCATCACAGTGTGACGAGCACTTGGTTGCCAAGCCTGAGACAGGACACAGCAGAGCAGGCCCATTCCAGATACGAGTGAGGTCTTGCTCCTGTGGCCTATGGACCTTGAAGCAGAAGGTTCTGGGCTGCTCTTGTGGAGACCACCCAGAGATGCCCTCACTTTCTGGTGCATGATTAGGTAACTGCCCACTCTTTGGTTTTGCCCCATCTTTGAGACGGACAGAGGCAGTCTGAAGTTCGGTATTTCCAGCTGTCTGAGGCTCTCACTCCATCCTGGGAGGCGAGCCCGCCGGGTCTCAGGACGCCCTCCATCTCACGGTGGGGCAGCTGAAGATCGACCACGGAGTGTCTGAGCTTCCAGTCAACTGGTCACTGGAAGTTGGTCCCGCAGATTAGATGGGTGGTCTTTATGGCAAAGTGACCCAGAGCGAGTGGGAGCCCCAGGAGGGCCAGTAGGGCAGCTGGGCAGCCCTTGCCTGAGCTGCTCGGGGCCTGGAGCGTGACTTGGCCACCAGGGGGTGGTGGCTCTTTGGAATCAGGAGAGGCGCTGCCCGGCTGGTGGAAGGGACTCAGGCACCTTTGGGAACAGGACGGGCTGGGAGTCGGTGCACACGGCTGACAGTGCTGGCCTGCTGAGGGCACAGGGGGAAGGGAAGGAGAAACCGACTTCCAGCAACATCTGTGCAAGGCTGTGCCATGATCCGGGGAACAGAAAAGCCCCGAAGCATCGCTCTGTCCTCAGATGTTTGCTTGTGTCCAAGGCAAGACATGGTCTTCTACTCCCCATCCATCACCAAGCCCAGGAATGCCGACGCGCTGTGCGCTCCCAGAAGGTGAGGCCAAAGCATTTGCTGTTATCGTAAGATCAGGCCGGCTTCCTTCTCCCTCCCACTGCCTGGTGCCCTCCAAGCAGCTGCAGGACCCTGTGCTATGTCTCAGGCTCCACCCGACTTCACTCCAGTTCCCATCTGGTGGCTGTCCTCCGGAACCAGGTGGGGCCCATGCCCAGAACTTCAAGGCCATCTTGGTTTACTTTTTTATGACGACGTGGCTGCCCTTGTGCCAAGTTCCATGCTGGGCTTGGGACCCCTCAGAAAGAAACCCAGATGTCCAGCCAGCTGCTGTTAAAGCATAAGAACTCACCTTGTCCTGGACTCCAGAAGCCCCTGGGAATGAAGGCTACAGCATCGCCATGCCCTCCGCCCTGGCCCAGCCTCGAGGTACAGCTGGGCTCCCCGAGGGAGCTCTGGGCCTCCCTCAGGGCCAGAACTTCCACTCTCACCTGGTCCCATAATCCAGCGAGGTGGCTCTGCATCCCCAGATTGGCTCATGTTTCATCCATTTCCACGGGCTGAGCCAGGCCCTGTGGACACACTTAGGACATGCTGACCAAGCCTTTGCCATGTTACCTGTGAGCCAGGTGCCCTCGCATTTCAGCCCCACACTCTAGCTGATGCCTGGGGGCTACAGAGGACCCAGGAGAGTGGCCTGAAATTTAAAGGCCTTTCACCCCTACATTCTGAATGCCTATGAGAACTCCGTGTGGGAATGTCCGTATGTCCCCAGCACCTGGCCCACCTCCTCAGGCTCTGTGTGACCTGACCAGAGAACAGCATGCCAGCCCAGCCTGGCAGACCTGGTTTGTGAGTGGTGAGAGCTGAGCTGGGAGCCCAGCGTGCTTGAAGCGCTGGCTTCACCCACCCACTTTCTCCTGCACCCTGGCTGCTGCCTTTCTCTCACCTGGGAGAGCCTGAGCCCCTCCTGAGAGGCACTGTGGGCACAAGGGCCCCCGGCTCCAGAGGAAGCATGCCTGCAGTTTGGTGCGATCTGCAACCTATAGAGCAGGAAGACGGTCACCTCTGGGAGCCAAGTGCGGGTTGTAAAGGGTTGACTGGATCTAGACGTAAGCATCACGTTTCTGATCTACACGCATGCTCATTTGTGTACTTAGAGCAGGTCTGGTGCAAGGGAGCAGAGCTATTTCCCTGAGAAGTGGGGAGACGGCACCCCTGGGTGCTGGGTACTGATGAGCGATGGTGACAACACTGAGGAATGCAGCCGGATGGATCCTGTGAGTCACCACCCAGAGCTGTCAACCAACCCCAGGCATCGCCCAGACGGCATTGGCAGTCTGCTGTAAAAGGCAGCCAGAGACCCAGTCACCCTAACCCAGAATCCCAGGCAGACACACCCCAAACGGTTTGTTCTGTCCTCTGCCATTTTCATGGCTTATGACCCAAAGTACCCAGATTCTGGGCTGGAGGCGCTGGAGATGCTGCCGAGGGGCCGCGCAGTGGGTCCTACATCCAATCGTCCACCTACATCCCCAGCGGAAGGCCCTCAGCAGCTGGCATTCGTGGTCCTGGTCAGGGCTGCCTGGATAGATGGCCCCTCAGCCAGGCGATGCCTTCATCCTTCCCTGGGCTGTGCCTCCAGGCCGGACGTGAGCGTCCTCTGCCAACTCCCTCAGGACACCTGGACGAGCTTCTCCCCAGCCAGGCTGACCTCAGCAGCTCCAGAGGCCCTCAAGGGTCCTGGGAGCTTGTAGGCTTGTCGAGGGGTGGGAGGAGAGGGGTGAGGCAGGCTTCCTCCCACTTTCTGTGCTTTCCATTAAAAAGGGAACCATCTCCCTCCGCATCTGGTTTCTTTTTCAGATAAAATCTATTTTAGGACCGAAGTATGCGCTCTGTTTTGCCCACACTTGCCTCCCCCGGAGTTTGGACGTAGCCTCCTCTGTGGGTGGCTGCAGCTGTGGCCCTGTGTGTCCCTCCAGCATGCTCAGAGCTGGGCAGAGGGTCAGGCCAGGGAGCCCCTCCTGCTTCAGGGGCTGAGAGAAGACCCTGCAGGTGGCCTGCCAGGACCCCACCCCATCCCCATTGGCCCTGGGACCCTGTTGGGCTCTCAGGGCCTCAGGCTGTCGAGGGGGCCTAGGCGCACCGCAGCCCCGAGACACAGACATCCAAGGGTCCCCCCACCACAGGTCCAGCTTCCTGTCCTGTTACTTTCTGCTTTTGTCACCTCCGTTGTAGATGGGGCCATGGGTTGACACGGGAGTGGTTTTAGCTGAAGTAACGTCCTTAAGGGGTTCTCAACAAGAAAAATGGGGTCACCGGTAATTCTAGGTCTCCGTGGGGTGGGCTTCAGAATTGTACCCCCTAGAGAGAGGTTAGGGCAGGGGGAAGCAGAAGCTTGGAACCAGTTTGCCTCCAGCGAACATGGGCACACAGTCAAGGTGTCAGCCAGCAAGACCTGGTCTTCAAGGCCTGAGTGTCACCTGCCTTCGTCCACACGGGTGTTCCCCGTCTTGACCAGGCCCCACATGGCCCTCTGGCTCACTTGTTCTCAGATGCAGCTTCTCTGGGCTGAACGGCTTAGAACAAAAGTTAACTGGACTTCACATAGGGAAAGACATGGGCTATGTACTCAGCAAAGAAGTCCTTCCAGCTTGGGCTGAGCTCAGTTCTCAGGCAGCAAGTTACCCTGGGGTGTCCCTCGAGGTCAGCCAGCAGGAGCCCAGCCTTAGGAGCAGCAAGAACCGAATGCAGAAAGGCTGGCTGCAGGGGGGCGGCTTTCTACTCCTCCGCTTCTCTGTTGAGGAGCCTGAGAGGGAGGGCTAAGCCCCATTCAAGGTGGCCTTTCACAGAACAATGCTGTTTAAGAGGCTCGGGAAGCTCTGAGGAAGGAGTTGGGATGGCCGGCTCTTCACAGCACAGGAGGTGCTGCTGTCCTTGGGATTAGGAGGACAGGCTTCCTGAGGTGACTGCCATCAGGCCTCGAGTTAAAGCCAGCGGGCCCTCCTGTCTGGGCTTCTAACTTGACAATCGTCCCTGCGGCCTCCTGTGCCAGGGTCTGCTTGACGCACGGGCCACTGTCAGTGTCCGCCGGCCAAGTTACTCCTGCCTTTGCGGACAGCATGACCAGGACTGCTCTAAGTCCACCCCAGACACCTGCACCTGGGAGCCACCTCTCAACAGGGCAGGCTGTCCATGGAGGTTCTGGTGTCAGGAAAGCCGCAGTGTCTGAGGTGCCGGTCCGAGTTTCCCGGGGTTCTCACCAAAGCGGAGTTTGGTGTTCCTGACAGACTCTTAGACAGTGACTCCCAGCAAGTCAGAAGGCAGCTCGTGATGGGATGTCATGATGGGCAGACAGCACCCACCCACCCACCCGGCCCTGGACATCTGGGTTTGCCTCTTCCATGATGCTCATGAGCCTTCCTGGAATGTCTGGGGTGGATACTTCATCCTCTTTGGTCTGTACCTGGAAGTGAACTTGCTCGGCACGAGGTGACTCTACCCTGAATTCTGAAGGACTCTCAAACCATTCTGCAGAGAAGAAAGCGCGCCCTTCGCTGGCAGCAGTGAGACAGGCCTGGCTTCTCCACAGCCTCGTCGGCACTCACGCTTGTCTGTCTGTCCAAGGCGATGTGGAGTCCCAGCGTGCTTTTCCTTACATTGAACCTGATTGTTGGTGGTGATCTTTGAAGTCATTGCTTCTGCCCATCACCCAGTTTTAATGGGATCATTTCATTCTTGCTATTGAGTTTATATAGCGTGGATTCAGGATTTACCAGAACTGAAACTTTTCCAGTCTGTAGCTTCCCCCTTTGTCTTTCCTTTCCCTCCTCTCTCTCTCTCTCTCTCTCTCTCTCTCTCTCTCTCTCTCTCCATCATCTTATACCAGCCTGCCCTTGAATGGACCATGTAGCCAAGCCTGTCCTTGAATTCCCGATCTGCCTACCTCTACCTCCCAAATGCTGAGATTACACGGCTGTTAGCACCGCTCCCAGCTTCACTGTTCATCTTCTTTTATTTGCTTTAACCAGTTTATACACGTATGTAATACCTTTCATCATATTCATCCCCAATCCCTCTCTGGTCCCTTCTCCACCCCCACTGAATGCTGTCTTTCCTGTGGGTCCACCTATACTCCGGATCTTTAGTTTCTTCAGCGACTCACTGAGTTCAATGAGGGCTGCTTACGAGGGCATGGACAAGAGTTAGTTAGGAGGCGTGGGCAGCTTACCTGTGGCAATACCACTGAAGAAGAAATCTCTGCCTCCCCATCAGTCACCAACTGCCAGTCGCTCCTCAGGGAGGTGCAGGGAGCACAGGACAGGCCAATCTTGTGACAGGTGCGGTGAGGTCACGAGGACCATGTCTGGGTCACGGCCAGAAGACAGCGTTCCCCAGCACCCCTTCCTCCTCCCCAGCTCGTACATTCTTTCTCACCCCTTCCCACGATGTTTTCTGAGCCCTGACTGGGGAGGTGACACAGATGCCCCATCCCCAGGGCGGAGCTCTAACAAGATGGCCTCCACCCTCTGGAGCGCAGACTCTTTCCTCCTCGAAGCTCCCTTGGCCCAGTTGCTTTCAACAAGAAAGCCGTTGTAAGGATCACAGACCTGCATGTGGACATGTGGGAGGAGATCTTCAAAGGCCTCTGTTCCTGGTCAAAGGGGCTAAGGAGCCGCAGACCCTATGGGGGTCAGTCTACCACTGACGCTCTGCTAAATGTTTCCGAAACTTGAATCCGCACACCAGCACAGCCCTCAGCTTGGACGTAGAAGCTTCTTTTGGGAGTGGACAGTGGGTAAAGCGGAGACTCGTAACTGGTCAAAACTGAAAATAAGAGACTGCTGAGGGCTCAGCCCTAAATGGAGCATCTATATTGCCCTTCTCCCTCCCCCAGGCCCAGAGAACACTGAGGGGGAGGAGGTGGGAGCTTGTAAGAACACAGGGTGAGGAGGAATGCTGTGGACCTGGGGACACGACATGGCATGGCCGTCCCAATCATGAGCAAAGAGGGCATGAGATGGGGAGGAGGGGAGGAGGACTGGTAGGGAGGAGGAAGGGGAGGAGGGGGAAGAGGACTGAATATGATCACGATACATTGTGATAAGTATGAAATTGCCAAATATAAAAACAATTCAAAATATATGATTAAAAAAATCAAAGATCTGGAGAGGCAAGGACAACCCGGAGGTTGACTTCACATAATGTCCGTCCTCCTGAGCACTACTGCCCAGACCTGTTTTTTTTTTTTTTTCAGTATTTTTTAAAAGCAGGACATGTTGGTGCACACACGTAACCCCAGCTCTGGGAGGTAGAGGCACGAGGATCCCTGGGCTTCCTGGCCAGTCTGTGGAGCCTACTTTGCTGCAAGTTCCAAGCCAGTGAGAGACCCTGCCTCACAAACCGTGCGTGACACTCTGAGGAATCACAACTGAGGCTGTGCTCTGGCCTCCACACGCATGCACACACGTGTGCACGCATACCCGTACCCATACAGGATAGTGGTGGGCTGGGGCCCGGGCGGCTGGCTCCTGTCCTGACACTCACTCCCTGGGAGCAAGCCCCCTTCAGGAGGATTTCTCCTGGCTCGCAGGAGAGACACATTCACATGCTTCTTTCCTGGGACTTCCCTCACAAATTTCATAAACATGGTGTCTTAAAACAAGACATTTACTATGTTCTACAGCCCTGCAGTCCCCAGTCTAGATGTTGGCGGGCCCACACTGCCCCCTAAGGACAGAGGCCAGTCTTGCCCCTCTGGCTTTGGTAGCTGCTGTAGCACTTGGCTTGTGAAATGCACTAGGCTGCCCTCCCTGGCATAGCTGCCACCTCTCCTCCCTGGCTGCCTTTCGTAAGGACACTTGTGGGACTTGGTGGCTCACTTGGGAAACTCAAGGGCACCTCATCCTAAGAGCCGTCACTTTAGTCGTACTTACAAAGACACCTTGTAAAAAGTCTGCATCCAGAGGTGAAGGATAGAACATGGCCCATAGTTTGGGAACCCCATTCCACAGCACAGTTGAGGAAAGCTGGACAAATCCAGGGCTGGGGAAGCTGCTCTTGCCTGCATCCTCCTCTCTAAGAGGGTTGCCCGAGAATCTGTGCCGGCCTGGAGCTGCCTTAAGTCTCCCGTGATCTGCTCAGCAGTGATCCAAGCAAAAAGGCCGACTTCTGGGTCCAAAGCTTCCGGTCATGAGGCACAAACAAGGTGGGCACTTTGCTGGTGAGGATGGCAGGGTGCAGTGTCCACACCAGACACTTTGGAACCATCAGGCAGCGGGCCTGTGTGGCTCTGTTACTAAGTCCCTGATGCAACTTTTGAGACTCTTGGCCTCTGGGGACCTCAGGTCTTCCTCTATAAGGAGAGCATCTGCTTCTCTTGGAGGTCAGGCCAGTCCAGTGACAAAGCTAAACACGCAGCCTCTTGGAGCCCGGACCACAGAGCCGCTGGGTTCTGGCTGTGACAGCCCATCCCTGTGGGGCTGGGCAGGTTCCCGCACTGCACTTACAAGGTGACCTAGTCCAGATGTCAGGTGAGCCAGGTTGAGGAGGGCCTGGGGTCAGAGTACGCACTGTAGGCCCACCCCCAGCTTTATGCAAGGATGCCTCTCAGCCCTCGCCCTCCAAACCTACGCCCCAGCCATGCGGACCTCCCTGCATCACAGGTCAGAGCCCACAGCCCCACTCCCTAGTCCATGTCTGCTTTTCTCCCGGATGACTGTGGACTTGGTGCCTCTTCTCATCTCTCTGCCCGCTGCTCTATGGGGTCACCCAGACTCATGGCCATGAGGCCAGCTAACCTGTGGCACGCCCAGATGTGTGTTTCTAGAGAGCTTCTACCTCTGCTCCTCAGACTGGCATGTCTATGTAAGTGCCTCCAGCCGGAGAGATGTGGGCAGTGGGCCGAGAGCTCTAAAGCAACAACCATCAGCCACTAAACCCAGTCATAAGTCTCCGCGGCTCCCCCAGGGCTGGCCACCCTGCCCCTCCACCCCTCTCCCACACCTCATCAGGCACATACATCACCTCCCTGGTGTGCCCTGCCCAGTGAGTGAGGCTCTGCACCGCATCCAGACCGAGGGTCTCAGGCCTACACTCAGCATGGAGTTCTTGAAAGCATGGGCTCCTGGGCTCCTGCTGGGAGCTCTAGTCCTGCTCCGCTCAGGATGAGCACCTCTGCCTGGCCATGCCCCGGCAGCCTTTCCCACTGTGGGAATGGCTCTCCCTGCCCTCTCTCCACCTACCCTTCCCCTGTCCCACTGAGACGGTGAGGGCCCACTCACCTCCCTGCACTGCCTCTGGACACCAGGGAACGGCTGGAAGTGTCTGACGTTGACAAGCTAGGTCACCATCAATCACCTCAGGGATCAAGGCTTGTGGACTCAGGGAGGCTGTGGTTCCCAGAAGCACCAGCAGGTGGTGCCAGAATTACACCTGCTTCTGGGAGGCCCGAGCATCTACCAGAGTGGGGCCAATCCAATGCTCCTGCCTCCCCAACCAAGGCAGCTTGCCCTCCTGTCTGGAGAAAGTCTCCCCAGATCTTGGCAAGTCGGGCATCCAGCAGCGGCAGCCCTCGCCTTGGTCCTCCTGCCCCTCCCCACACGGCATGCGGCAGTGATGGAGACCCAGGGATCACGTTGGCCAGCGTTGAGGCTCCTTTTCCCCTGGGTCAAGTGTCTAGAGCAGACAGTCTCAGCATCCAATCTTGGGGATTCACAAGCAGCTTGGCTTCCCAGGAAGTGTTATGGGGCGCAGGCAGGCCAGAGATTAGCAAGGCTCAACCCATCAGGGGCTCCTGCCATCAGTGACACCCATACCCAAGGAGGGGAGTATTGGGTTGGTCCTCCTAAGTGCCTGGACCTGACCTATGGTGGCAGTGTCATTCCCAAATGGCAGGGCAAAGCTGTCTACCAAAGTGAGTGCACCATGAACCAGACCAGGGCTTGCCCTAGGCCGCTGGCAGCCGCCAGCCTGCCCTCAGAGTCCCCCCTCTGGTGTTGGTGCCCACAGCTGTCCCATGCTGTGGATGAGCTGGGTCTTCCTGCCGACTCTGTGCCTGGCAAAGGTGATGGATGGAACGTTTCTGAAGGGATGCCCACTCCAGGATGCTTGTTGGGAGTGTCATGCCAGCTCATGAGACAAGAAAGTAGTCCTGCCGACCTTTGGAATGTGTAGAAGGGAGCCCTCCCCAAGCCCCACACCCTTCAGAGGAGCTAGCCCACAGTTGGACTAGAACCTGGAAGGGCTGGACCAGCTGCTAAATTTTGGGATAATTTGTTACACAGCAATGGACAAGTAACACCCTGCAACATGTAAACTGAACAGAGACCTTCAGTGCACCACACTGGCGGGAGGTGACATCTGGAGTGGTCAGTGCAGCCTTGGAAACCAAACCCTTTCCAAGTACCCCAGCTGGTGGGAGTGGGGGACATGAGCTCCAGGAGAGACCCAGGAAGCATGGCTCCACGTAGTTAGTGGTGGGTGGGGACAAACTGGCAATCAGCATGACCGGGAAGAGGCCAGCGACCTGCGGAGGCTGCAGCCTGTCTCAGCAGTGGGGCCGAGTGAGCACTACACCTCTGCTCCACAGTGAAGACACAGCACACACCGATGTCACAGACCACACCCTCACGCCTCTTCCACGGCACTTTCCTTGTGCCTATGGGGGGGGTAGATTTCTGACGTTTCACTGGCAAGAATGTGTTAAGTCTGGGTGGTGGGCAGAGCAACTGTCACTTCCCTTCCTACGTAGTCCAAGTATTTCATGATCTTTTAAGGCTGTGGAGGCTTTACTACTTTGTAACAATCATGTGAAATAACTTGAAACGACCAAGCAGCGGGAAGTCACTGAGCGCTCCTGTTCCCTGCCTTCCATGCTTTAGAGAGAGGACTGCTGTGTGACTTGACCCTCGCTGGCCAAGTCCATTCCGGTCTTCCCAGCCATGCCAGCCTTAAACACAGCGCTCTGGCTGGCCCTGCCAGTCCCCTCGTCTCTGCGGCAGTCAGCAGCTGCTCCAGTGGTGCTGTGAAACAAGTCGCCCCAAACTGCAGGCTTCAACCTCCAGGCGCTCCAGGCCACTGACCTGAAGGCTGCTGGGAGCCAGGCCATGAAGGTCCTGAATCAAGCTGGAGCTTTGGGATGTAGTGTAGGTGCCTGGGGTACAAGGTGCTCACCGATTGCCCTTCAAGGGGACAGCTGTTAAGAGGAAGGCAGCCGAGGGGAGTTTCCCCAGCTAGCCCGTCAACTCACCATGGAACTCAGAAGTCCAGGAAGGACGTGGCCTTCCCAGTGGTGGTGGGAGGGGCCCTGCGGGAGTGTCAGGTGGCTGCCTCATTTCCTTCTGTGGGTGGATCTATCTCAGCCTTTGAAGAATTTCAGGGGAGAAAATAGTACAACACTTTAAGTGACTGGACCTTTAAAATGAACGTACCCCCACAGGACCCTACAGTGGGCAGTGGTGAGAAGGCTGCCACGGATCTGGTCCCAGGTTTGGGGCCACCCCTGTGGAGCCCAGTGATTGCCCCGGGACATGGGGCTCAGTCCCAAGCACGCACAAGCTGAGGAAGAGCACAGGCAGAGAGCAGAGATGGGAGGGCAATTAACACAGTCTTTATTTACACAAGAGTGACAGGTGTGTGATGTGCCACAAACACTGGACCCCAGGAGGTGGGAAAGAAGGTGGCCTCCAGAGGTCACCGTGGGTCAGTGAAAACCCACCACACAGAATGAAACAATGAGAACCAAAACAAGACCTCCGACCCACCGAGAGAGAAAAGAAAGCGCACAGGGAGGTAGGGCCCGGCCATCAAAGAGAAAACAGGTCAAGTGAGCAGGCCGTGGCTGCGCAGAGCCCGGGGGGCTCCCACCACGCATCGGCAGTGAGGGAGGTCAGCCCACTGCACACACATGGAGACAGAGCACGGAAGCTTGTCATTCTCATCAACTGAAAGCAGCGCCTCCACCATAGAGCACCCCCAAAACAAACAAGAACCATCCGTGCTCTTTTCCTTCCATGGGAGGCAGACAAGTGGGGCGAGCACTCCAGGCTCCTCGGAGGCCTGGGCTCCGTGGATCAGGCTGCTGGAAGCGGATCCTCGCCCTGCATCTGCTGGATTCAAAGGAAGGAAAGTCACGTGGCTGTGAAGACAGGGACTGGTTGGAGCCCTGGTCCCCATCAGAGTAACCGGTCACAAGGCCGACCGGTTGGCCGGAGACAGCGCTGAGCAGGGCGAGGAAAGAAAAGAAACAAAACTGAACTCCTCCAAATGAACAAGAGACAGGCAGTAGGGTCTGAATGCTGCGGAGTGTCCCTGAAACACTGTTTCCACATAAATACAATGAACTCTCTCTTGGGATGTCACAAGCGCTAGGTAAACTTTTAATACGACAAGCGTGGAAGTAGTCCTTGGACTATTCTTACAATAAAAAGTACAATTTCTTAAGAATAAGTTCAGTAAGACTCAAACTCCCCCCTCCTCTCCTTCAGAAAAACTCCCAAGCGTCACGAGAGGGAAAAGGCATCTCTTCTTCTTCCCCAAAGCTGCCAAGTTTGGCGTGCAAAATCTGTATTCAATATAAAGTCATGCCAGCGTACAGTCCATGCAACCTCCAAGTGTAGGAAACTTAAAAAAATATATTCATATATTTCTATCTATATATTTATATATGTATCAATGCCCATAAAACACATGGGCCCAAAGTCTACAAAAAGCAGAATGGAATGAGTGCGTGGCTGTGACCAGTGAAGAAGGAATGTCCCACGGGGAAGAGACACCACCAAGTCCATTGCTGCAAACCAGACTCGCCTGTGTCACAGCGACCCTGCGCAATGGCCTTCCTCTTAGACACAGACTTGAAAAGTAGAGAAAAACTGAAACACTTTGACAAGGAGGCCCTGGGACACCCGGAAAGGGCGGCCAGTCCCAGCGAGCAAGGCCTTGGGGACAGCCGCCTGCTGGTGGGGCGTGGGCACTCAGGGCGCAGCTGGAAGCCCGAGAGCAGGTGGACACCACGCATCCTGGTGACATGGTACCTTGGGGGCTTCCCTTAAAGGGATGTAAAGTGCTCGTTCCGACTCCCCAGCCAACACTCCCAAGGCCTTTGCAAAGGAAGGAAACGGCCGAAAGTGCTGTGGTCCCGACCCAGAGGCGGGAGCCATCCTCGGCCACCTGTCCTCGGCCACCTGTCCTGGGTGCTGACTGTGGAGAAGGGCCACATGTCTTCAAAGAAAAGAAAAGGCTACACGGTAGGTAATGCTTTCAGCACGCTGGGAAGCTGGAGTGAGCTGGCCCTGCGGCCAGGCCCCTGCATAGAGGGTGTCTGAACGGGACCACAGTGCATCCTTCCCGTGGGTCCCTGGCCACTGCTCCGCTCATCATCTGAAAGCGTGTGACGTCGCGGCGCCTGTCCCACAGCTGTGGACGGCAGTGGGAGGGTGAGTGGCAGGGTCCCCACAGGTGTGTGGAGAACAGGCCAAGGTGGCCAGGCTCTGTGTCATGCAGTGTCGCGAGCAGAACAGAGGTGGAGTGGCTTCCGAAGGCCAGCTCGACATGTCCCAAGACCTCTCTGTCCTGACCTCTAGCAGTCTTAGCTTGGCGCTGACCTACAGCAACCAAGAATCCAAGAATGTGTGCTCAGCCAACCAAAAGGTTGGCTAAGTTCCCACTTACCCTGTAAACTTGACCAAACTCAGAAGCCTAGCCTGGACTTCCTCCTGAGCCTCTAACTTCCACAGTCTGAACTCCACACACTTTGGAATGAAATTTGTAGCTTCAAGTGCTAGAAAATAAGTCACCAGTAAAAAGTGTCACTTACTGTCAGAAAAAGCCAAGACAGAGGCTTGCGCTCCCACAGGCCCAGCAGGGTCTTGTTGCAGGCAGCAAGGGTCTCGGATCCCATAGCCACAGGCTCCAAGCCCAGGGCCGCGTGGCTGCGCCAGAAAGGCCGTGGGTGCACGCCCCCACGCAGGCCAGGCCCTGCTGATGTGCCGCAAAGGTCTTTGGAAAGCTGGAGCTAGGGTCCTTTCCTGGCAAGTCACAGTCTCCGCTTAACACTGACCGCCCTTCAGCCCCCCTTTATCACCGCGGGGAAAACGTCTCACCCCTGGTAACACTATTGGTGGCACGGCCCCGGCTGGCATCCCTAAGACCCTGCTTTGGCCCCTCCCAAGAGGTCCACCCTGAAAATCACCCGTGATGGCAGTGGTCCTGAGAAGGCTCACTGTACAAAAAGAAAACTAACTCATACAAATCTGAGTTAAAAAAAAATGTACAAGTAAGAATTTAGAAAGGAAAAAGGTTCAGACATTGCCACCATTCAGAAAACTGCTGAATGAAGAAAAAATGTAAAATTCCAAAAACAATGGTTCTCCAGGAGCTCTGGTGTGAAAATTCATACAAAAATCAACAGCAAGTTTAATCCTTTGCTATAAAAACTCATTAGGTACATAAGTGCATGGCTTGGAGAGGGAGGGGTTCCGGTAGAAAATAATTAAAATTAAAGTACAAACTGGTAGGCAAGTTGCTCAGGGGTGAAAACGTCGGTCATCTGGAAGTAGCCAATCTAGAACTCAAGACTCCACGGCTGCCATCCAGATCCCGGTCTCTCAGCACCTCAGAGCTAATGCATGAGCCCTCCCTCCACCTGCCAAGGACCTTCGCAGGCTGCATTTACTTTATATATATATATGCACATATATATATATATAGATATACTTTCTCTATAAATGCATTATAAATATTTTATGAAGATCTCATAAGAATCAAGTTTCTTAGCTTGGAATACAGTGGAATATATATTATACATATATATATATTTATTTTACCTAAAATTTAAGCAATACTTCATGCTACTTGCTTTTAATAAAAAGCATTCCAATCGTAACACTGTAGTGTGCCTACGACATGCTTCACAACCAAATGGAGATGTCAACTGCTAAGTGACATATGAGAAAAGAACACTTTGGATCCATTGAAAATTTGTTGGACTTCAAAACAGCATTTGCTGCTTTTTTGGAATCACTTCCATTTTCTTGCAACAGCAATAAAGCCAAACAAGGCTGGCTGGACCGTGGCCCTCGGAGGACAATGGCTGGCGTCTGCCCTCAGAGTGCCAGGCCAGCACCGCTGGGCTCGGCCAGCCACAGGACGCAGTCCCATCAACTCCTGCAGTTTAGTTTTTCTTAAGGCAATTGTTCCTCAGACTTCGGAAAACCCAGCCACAAACATCCATCAGAGCAATAAAAAAAAAAGGCACAAACTTGCATCTTCCGATGGCTTCGAGAAGCCCGAGCTGATTCCTAGGCTCCCATTTCTGTTTGTCCAGTTTTTGTTGTTTTTCTAAAGGTTCTTCAGACTCTGCTCCCCACCGCTGCAACCCCCCGGCACCCTAGAAGATTCACAAGGCAGGCCAGAGCCACAGAAAACTCTGCTGAAAAAAAAGCTACAAGATGAGTTGAGTGGTTTACATGGAGACTGGAATTGTGGGTAGGAATCAACGTTAAGCACCAGTTTTAATCGAGCTTGTTCTGTGTTATTAATCTTTGATTTCATTTTCCTCATGGTAACTCTGTCCAAATTACCACAGGCTTCTTCCTGCGCGGCTTCCCTGGGGAACTGCTGGCGTGTGCTTGGTTTCCACGTGTCCGTGCGCCCACGTGTCGCACGCTGTCCTGTTCCGTGTGATCTGCCACGCCCGGTGTGCATGTGCGTCTCCAGACCTGTGGCTGGGGGTGGCAGGAAGGTCTGCCATTGCTCCGCACACCTGGTGTCCCTTTGTGCTCCGAGAGCACCATGGCAGGACACAGGAGTGACACGGGAAAGTTTCTTGGCTGAGCTTCAAGACAGACAGACAAAGGAAAGAACAGCAGCTTCCAGGGTTACAGTGGTGGCTCTTCCTCCATGGGCTCATCCTCAGGCCTGTGGAGGACAAGAGGGCACAGGGTACACTGTGGGTGGTGGGCACCACAGGGCAGGGCTCAGTGCTCCAGGGACAAGAGCCCCTCGGGCTCTCTACATTGAAGAGAGTGGTGACACTGGCCTGTGCGTAGGGTCAGTGGGCACGGCCACGATCCTTTTCACTGAGGGCTAAGATTCTGACTACACAGGTGCCCTGTGAAGGGATGTGCCCAGCAGGCTTCAGGGAGGGTGTGGGCAAGGGCTCACCTCTTCTCAGCAGACTTCACACCCACAGACAAGGAGGCCATAGCGGTGACTGTCTCCGCCTCTTCATTCTCGCACTTCTGTGCTTCGATCAGAGAGTGACCCACCGTGGAGGACAGGCGTTGCAGGCAGCGCCAGTACTTGCCTGTGGGCAAGGGGAACACAGTCATGAGGGCTTTAAAGAGTGGTGCCTGGCAATGAACTCACAAACCGGGGATCTCTGGGCCCAGGAATGGGGGTTTCTGTGGGGGCCTGGTTCTGGGCACCGACAAGGCTGTGGACAGCCAGGAGCACAGGCACAAGGCCGGGCAGTGCTATGGCTTCCTGGTTCTGGGAGCAGGTAAGCACAGGCTCATTGGCACCTGGACTCGGGGGTCTTCTACCCAGAGCCTTGCAGACACTGGGGAGGTACCCAACTCTCCTAAGCAAGGAGTTAGGTGGGCACAACCAGAGCCAGATAAATTCTCAGGCTTAGAGGAGCCAACAGCCAAGAGTCCCCACAGAGCCAGCTGACCTCTGGTGTGTCCATGGACTGTTGTGTTGTACCTGGCTGGGAGCAGGACAGCTGGTGTGAGGTTGTGTGCTGGCCACCTGGCCCTGGGACCGGCTGGCGTTAGGGAGATGGGCTGCATGCACACTGCACTTGGCCTCCCCGGTCCAAGAAACAGCTCTCAGCCCACTCAACTCAGTTCTTGGGAATTTCAGCTAAGGGACTTGAGAGTGTTGGAGCCTGGACCCAACCAAGATGGAGAGGCGGAAGCAAGGGATCAGTGATCATCTCTACCAGCTTAAAAACACACCAGGGCAGTGGGCAGTGGCTGCGGTACAGGGCTGAGTAGAGAGTCTGGTTTTGGGGTCCACTTACTGTGGATTTCCATCACCTTCTCCATGGAACGGATGGCGTTGGCATTGGGTCTCTGCTGTAGAACTTTTTGGGGCAAGGGCTCCAGCTGGAGGAGACAAACCCATGGTGACAACAGCTTTAGAACCGAGCATGCGTCAAGTGGGACATCCAAGATGCTCCCGTATCCCAACACACAATCCTGACTCTAGAAAGCCAAATCTGACTTTGGTCTTTTTTATACAGTTGTTTATTCTTTTCATAGGCATTCTTTTCTCAGGGTGCTATAAAGTATATTTGGGGTTCCTAGGAGGAGGAAGAAAGCCAGGATCAGGAGTGGGCTGACCACAGAACAGCACCTTGGTATCTACCATGTGTGCCACAGGGTGACAGTAGGGGAAGAGAAAGGAAATGTACTTTTATATTCTGGCCTTTTACATAAAATGACTAATTCACCTTTGAGCTTGGTTTTCTTTCACTTGTGGGGAATGGAGGTATACAGAAGGCAGTGTATCTCGTGTGTGAAATTTCTGACCCAACTTTCCCCTAACTACAGAGAGTAAGTTTTAAGGCAGAGGCAAGGCCCCAGAGCAGACAGATGTCTACAACAGCAGCTACATATGGGTGAGAGCAACTCAGCCAACAGAAGTGGAGAGAACCTTACTTATGTGGACACATCTACAAACCCAGGGCATCTACTGCACTCTGAACAAAGCTGGGTCTGACTGAGGGGCTAGCGGGTCCCAGGTACACTAGTTGGGAGACCATACTGCTGGGAAAGAAAGCATTGGCCCACAAGGGAAGCTGGTGGAAATCAAGTCAGAAAACAACACCCTGGGCGTTTGCCTGGCTTCATCACTGAATGGACAGCTGCTGTGCCGTGGCAGGATTCCATGGCCCTGACCCAAGCCACTGTCGCCCTCTGGAGAGGCACCTCTTCCCACTAGGCAGCACATGAGCGCTGCAAGTTACGTCCCAGGAAGCACACCCTCTGAACCCAACACAAAGGAGTCAGGACATGCTCAAGGACAAGCCACGGGAATGCCAGAGGATTCTCAAGGCCAGTCTGCAAACATCACCTGTGGCCACAGCTGGATAGGCTACACAGTGAAATAAACAACACAACACCACGTCAGCCTCCAAGGTACAAGGTAAGTGCCTAAGGACTTGCCCAGATTAAACAAGTGACCAAGAACATGTGTGGGAAGAAACAAAAACTCTGCCAAGAACTCCAGCAGGGTGGAGATCCCTGCCTTCCCTACCCATCCCCATTACAGGGTAGAAGAGGTGACTCCACTGAGATCTAGTGAGCAAGGCAAACTCTGCCCATGGCGTCAGTGTTAAGAACAGCCCCTGGCTCTGAGAGCGTTTGTCCCCACATCCACTACCATGTCCAAAACCTCACTGCTCTAGTGGTTTCCTCAGCGTGTGATGACACACCGGAAAGTGTTGGTATTGCTTAAGGAGGGCACGGAGGACAAAGAGTTAAGAGGGTGTTGAATGAGGTCAGAAACCCCGGTGGCTAACCCCAGTAGCGTTTCCCTATCTCCACCCTCAACTCTGAGACTCCCAACCCCCCAAAAAGCATGCTACATAGACCCAGGTTTGCACCCCAGCTGTACTTAGAAGGTGGCAGAGTTCTTCCCCCACCATCTGATACTTGTCCAAGCTCACGTCCACATGCAAAGCAGGTATTCACAGGTTGCTGATTTCTGCCAATCTCCGTTGTCCATTTCTTTCCCTCCCTCCTCCTCAATTTCTATTTAACCCACGATGTTGCTACAATAAAATGGGATTATTCAGCATGTCTTTCCCCCCGGGTCTATGCACGTTATTCTCTCTGGAGAGATGAGCTGAACGTATAAGCAATGACTGGATTTACACGTGGCCGGCTTCAGGGGGAGGGGGGTATCACAGCTCTGCAGCTGCAGAGATGACCAGAGAGTGCTCAGGAGGGAGACCTCCGCCAGCCTGCGGCTGTGCCCACAGGAGTCAGTAGCTACAGATGCTCCGGATATGGGGGAAATCCTGAGCTGAGGAGGGAGAAGAGAACAGAGTTCCAAGTGCAGGGACACAGGAAAGAAGCTGAAGAACAACCAAGCAAGCCGCAGTTTAGAGACCTGCTGGACAACACAACAAAGATGTGATCCTGTAGGAGGCCGTTCCTGAGAGCAGTCTAGAAGCCAGCGGCTGGACTGCGTCCCGTGCCTAGTGGAGACGTCGTCACGTCAGAGGCCACTAGTAAGAACAGGGTGGAATAAAGGCAGTACTCCCAAACAGAGGGTGTGCTGCCCAAAGGATATGAGACACCACAGAAATGGTCCTAGAAGACAGCTAAGCAATAAGGGAAGAAATGGTCTAGGCGCAGCAAGTAAGGATGACCTATAACAATAACTGCGACACCTACTATAGTCAGCTTTCTTGTGCTGCACAGAAAAGAACCTGGACAACAGCAGCTTGTGGAGGAATGGGTTTATATTGGCTTACAGATCTGAGGGGAAGCGCCATGATGGCAGGGGAAGCGACAGCATAAGCAGAGGGTGGACATCACCTCTGCCACAGCACTGCAGATAGCAGCAGGAAGATGCACCAAAAACTGGCAAAGGGGAAGCAGGCTATAGCCCCATAATTTTACATTAAGTTTATAGGAGACACCTGAATCAAACCACTTCAATCTGCCCCTGGCCCCCATAAAATGATAACCATGCATGATATAAATTCAATGCACTCAGCACAACTCCTAAAGTCCACATAGTTTTTACCACAATGATGTTCAAACATCCCCATAATCTAAAGTCTTTCAACTGAGCCATAATGCCATACAGACAAACAAAAGTCCATAAAGACATAGAACAAATTTACTCTGCAAAAGATAGCACTGAGCATATAGCAAAGACAGAGTGAATCAATATAAGATTTGAAGCAAACAGGGAAACATCAAACTCTAACCCCAAGTTTGGTAATAATCAGTAACAAGTCTCTTGGGGTTCTGATTCTGTCCCTCCAGCTCTGCTACTCACAGTCATAAAAAACTCCATCCGGTGCTGGCAGCTCTCCTTGGCAGCCATCCCATAGTTATGGCATTTCACTGGGTCTCCACTGCAACCCACAGTTCATCCTCATGGCTCTACTGGGCTTACACACAGGTAATCCAACACACCTGCTTCACACTGCCCATGGCATTTCCAAAAACCCTGTTGCAAATCCAACGACCCTCTCACCCTGCATCTGTTATACTCCATAGTATCAGGTGGACTACTAACTTGTTAATCTGGGGGGGGGGGATAAAGCCATCTTTGAAGAAAGGAAAACTTCAACATTCAGGCCTCTACTTCAAAAGAGGCCACAATCTTCCTGTTGTCCCAATGCAGGTCACCTGGCCTGATCTCAATGGTTGTCATCTCTCAAACAATTGCAGCTGAACGGGCAGCAGTTTCAGCCCAGAGATTTCCTTTCTTTCTGTGCATCTCCATCTGCTCACACCAGTCCATTTACACACAAAGCAACCCTGCACGGGTTCTCAGGACACAGGCAGGCAGAACACAGCAAACCTCACACAGTTCTGGCACAGTCCCAACAAATTTCCTTTTCTCCTTCATAAGCCAAACCTCACAGTCCATAGTTCTCTCTGTATTCGGGTCTTTCCAACTCTGACCAGAACAGTCCATCAAGCTGTACTCACAGCACTGCAAGGCATCTCTTAGGTTGAGGTTTCCAATCTTTCCACATGCCTTCTGAAAATCAGTTCCAAAAGGCCAAAGTCACAGAATCAAGGTTTTAGCAGTAACGACAGACCCCACTCTCTGGTACCAAAACCGCTATACTCAACCTTTCCGTTACTGTGACAAACAACCTGACGAAAAGCAGCTGATGGGAGGAATGGGTTTATTTTGGCTCACAGACCCAAGGGGAAGCTCCATGATGACAGGGAAAAGGATGGCATGAGCAGAGGGTGGACATCACCTTCACCACAAAAATGCAAACAGTGGCAGGAAGGTGTGCCAAACCCTGGCAAGGGGAAGCTGGCTATAACCCCCAAAGCCTGCCCCTAGCAACACAGCTCCAACAAGGTTCAAGTTCCCAAACTGCCATCAGCTGGGGATCAAAGCATTCAGAACACATTAAGTTTATGGGGGACCCTGGATCAAGCCACTGCACCTACTTAGTGAAATTAAACAAGTGGAAAGGGCCATGGAGCCTGAGGAGCTGGAACTGGGGCTGCCAGTTGAGCAGACACACAAGTAAGGCCCTAGTTAAATTAGAATTTTCAAAGAATAATTTCCTACACTTACAAAGGCCCTGTGTTTACTCTGCGAAGCCCAGTGTGGCTGGCAAGGTCGAGGTCTTGTCTTACTGGGAGGCTATGGACAAGGCCTGACTGTGCCAGCCATTGTGAGCATGCCCACTGCATATTTTTCAGCCCAGCAGTAGAAACACAGGGAATGAGGGAACCCCTCAATCACATCAAAGAAAGGACTAAAGAGCTTCAGGAAATGGTGGGGGTGGGCAAAGGACAATGCAAGATTAGACGTGAAACGAGTCGAATCCCGAAAGGAGGAACTGGAAGGACTGCAACTGACCAAGGTCCACTTAGCACCCGGGCTGCGGACCCTTGGCTGCTTCTAGAGGCCAGGTCTGAAATCCAGGAGGAAGGCTGACAGCCGTGATACAAACCCAGTGCCAAGCATAGTCTGCCTAAAGGAGGCTGGGATGGCATCAAGGAAGGAAGCATGACCAGCATACAGAAGGTTAGAAGGTTGCCAGGAAACGAGAGAACCTCTATTTGCCAGAAAAACAGGATGGTTTAAATGCCTCTGAGACAAGCAGCCCTGAAAGCAGACAAGAAATGGACACCAGAGCTGGAGACTCCAGCATGCCTTTCTTAGATCCGGCAGACAAAACTGGCCAAAGAACCAAAAATGTAATGCAATTAGCAAGCTTGGTTTGGTAGACACAAACAACTCTACAAAAACAGATGGAGAGGGTGTGTGATTTCAAACACATGTGGGAGGTCTGCGCGGACTGACCATGCATTAGCTTGTCCAGCGATCACCACCAACCAGACCCCCTTTTCCCCACTACAATGCAGTCTGTTAGAAACTGGCTATTATTAGAGAACCACAAGCTCTCATGTCTGGAAATTCAAAACCACACCAATTTATAAGTCAAAGAAGCAATCAGAGAAATTAAAAATCAGGAGTGCTGGGAGCCAATGAACAGCCCAAGTGTTATCGGGACAAGCTGCTGCTGGACAGTGAGGGGGAGCGGATGACCAGACAGCAAGGAGGGGGACAGTGAGCTGGGCAGGGGCACAACAGTGAGGAGGGGGACAG
>PVHP010000395.1:0-126417 GCA_004024765.1 Zapus hudsonius | reverse complement strand
AGTTTAAGAGTCAGCAAGGAACAACAAAAAGAAAGTGCCCAACAAAGGAGAGACGATCACTTCTGAGAAGAGAAGCACTGTAGCTGGAAACAGACTCGCTGTGATGTCTAGCAATGAGGCAAGAGTGGTGGGACTGACTGCATCTTCCAAGTGATGACAGATGTAACCAGAGAACTCTGTGTACTTTTGCCAGTAAGTACAAAGGTGGGGCTGCAATGGATGTAAAACGCGCCTTCCCAGATTCCTATTAGAATCTTCACACCCAGGACCACACGGCCCAGGAGGACACGGAAAGAGAGGGCGTTTTCAAGAGCTCCCTGTCTGCCAGTCAGTCAGTCCCAGCATCTGTGCTCACCTACCTGTAGGACAGTGTTCTTTCTGTGTGGCCGACTCACAGTTCTAACCCTTTCTTACTCATGGTTCTCAAGAATATGTGTAGAATATTCTGGCAACAGACACTATGAGACCAGGAGCGACTGGCTGGATGAACTGAGCCGTGTTCAGTCCTTGCTGGAAACAGAAAGTCTTAGATCTTTCATTTAGCAAGTCGTATTGCCCCTGGGGTACAAACCCAGGGAGGGGTGCCTTCCGGGGTCCTTCAGCAGCCGCACAGACAAGACTGCATCCACATAGACAGTTTTCCTGACCTCAGGTGATAGCTCACGACTCCCAGGCCTCTGAAACCCACTCCATGAACCTGCCTAGTTAGTGCCTGTACCCTAGACCCTGACAAGTTGGGAACCAGGGCATAGGAAACTTGCCTCCTTTCTCTCTTTCCCTCCTGCCCATTTCTTTTGTAGCCCCACACAAATAGGAACAAACAGTAAAGACGAAATTCTTAAGAGAAAGCCAGGTGGCCAATAAGCAGATTGTAAGATGCCCAACCAGTGCTCATGAGCAAACAGCCATTAGACCAGCTGGAGCTGCAGGGTCAGAGTGGACGCTCCAAGGGGGCTTGGTCACTGCACTGCTGAGGGAACAGGGATGGAAAACCACTAGGAAAACCACTGTAAAAAGGTCCTCTGATGCTCCTCCTAGATATTGTCAGGGGGCCCAGGAGACAGGGTGGAAATTTGCTGTAACTCTTGACTATCTTAACAGAGCTGGAGCAACCTAGGAGCTTCTGAGACAGGGTCCTTGTGGAGACATGAAGCAGGGCCCCAGTGCTCTTGCCGGCAGGAAGCAGGAACAAAGCACGGCCCCTTGGATATGGGTCACAGCTGCAGCAGAGATGGAGGCTCCTGGTCCCCAGACAGTAACTCTAGAGTCCTTTACAATGAGAAGTGGTTACCACCGTAACAGTCACCCAGTGGCTGAGACAAGGGCTCAGTTAAGTGGATCAGAGTTTGGATCCCCAGCACCCATGTTAAATGCCTGGTATGACACCAGTAAACCCAGTGCTTAGGAGGCACAGAGACCAGCAGATCCCCAGGCAAGCTGACTAGCCAAACAGATGAGCTCTGGGCTGAGTGACTGAGAAGACTCCTGACTCAGATCTCCACAAGCATGCGTCTGCACGCCACCTGCACTCACCTACAAACATGCACGCGCGCGCACACACACACACACACACACACACACTCCCAAGAGGTCAGCTAGCATGCAAATTTAGTATTCCTTTGGAGCAGGGAGTGTGTAACAGTATACAAGGTTGTGGGAGAATTTTCTAGAACAAATTCTGGTGGTTCCTCCGATCCTTCAGGTCTCCCTGTTTATTTTAGAAGTTGAAGGTCTGATTCCTCCACATGGAAACAGCTTCATGGCCCCTGCCTGCCTGGCAAAGCCTGCTAGCTCAGCGGGGACTGTTGGTGACACAGGAGGGGCTCAATATGAACTAGGGTCTAGATGCCAACTGTCCGCAGAGAGTCAAAGGCTTTGGGCTGGGATAGCTAGTTTTTCCCAGGTGGTCTCCCATCCAAGTACTAACCAGTCCTGACCCTGCTTAGCTTCCGAGATCAGACGAGACCGGGCACGTTCAGGGTGGTATGGCTGTGGATAGCTAGTTTTTGACAGGGATTTGGAAAAATTTGTTACAAAAGTGAATATATAGTTTCTTTTGCAAAAATGGTTAAAGAACCTAGATTTGGCCTGTAACAGGAAAATGCAGGCAGTGATGGAGAAGTCTTGCCTCAGATCCGGAGGCCAGCTCAAATTCAGCTCTTACCTGCCAGTCACACCACCCACAGTGAAGTGGGGTCTTCCAAGCCTGGCTCCAGATCAGTAAAGTGGGTGGCAGCCGTCCATGCAGCCAGACTATGTAAGGCTTGAGGGCCAGTAACCACACAGCAGGGCGTGAGAAGTGAGAGTAAGAACCCACCTTTCCCCTCAAACAGGTGGTGACTTGTTTACCATCAGGAGGCCAGGGGGTGACTACTCCTCCCTGTCCTCTGTGGGACAGCACTGGCCCACCTGGAAGCAAGGTGGTCACCATTTATAGGACCAGCAGGGCCACACATTCTGTCTGGAAGGACACTGCCTACTAGGGGATGGCCTGCAAGCATTGCCCTTTGGCTGTCTTCTGTGGAGAGGCCGTGGGAGACAGTGTGGTTTGATTACGAAGGGGTGTTTGCATGTCAGAAAGAAGCCAGAAAGGAAGGGGGCGTGTCACAGTGCCCTGCATTACCACTAGACAGTGGCTTAGCGGGGGACTCCTTGTGAAGTGCAGCTCCTTCAGAATGGATGTCCTGCTGGCCAGTGGGGTATATCAACTGGGTGGAGCTTGGAAGGAGCCAGACACAAGCCACAGGCAGCTGCTGGTGCACAAGTCACTGTCTAAAGTAAGCGTGGGTGAGTGCCATGTGGGAGCACAAGTGTGAGCCTGTAGGTGAGACCGGGTGCCTGTGTGTGAGGGCAAGAGACTTATGGGAAGCAGCAGGCCCTCGAATGGAGTCAGCACAGCTGGTCACACCCACAACTGAGAATACAGGCATGGTAAGAGTGCCATTTGAATGAACTCCTTTAACACTCATTTTATGTCTTTCTCTCAGACATCCTGTAATCCTGGGCAGTGAACCCTGAATGCCACATGATCCCAGCACAGCTTCAGGGAGGGTGTTGTTGAAGAAGGGGTCTTTGCCACCTCGCAGGTTTTTGTGTGGAAGGCCCTGGCTCTGGATGGACTTTTGAGGAAGTGGCAGAGGACTCCATGTGGCCTTGATGACTTTCACTGAGGCTGTGAGAGGAACTCGGCAGTGAATGGTGGCTGGAGAAAAGCGGACTCCCAGAGATGCCACACTGCAGGGCAGATGCCCAGTTGCTGCGAACGTAGCCACTCAGCGTCTCCTGTGGCAGTGAGGCTCTGAGGCCGGGGCTCCGAGGCCACTGCTCTCCATAGCTGTCTGCTGGCCTGTGTTCCAGGCGCCCAGCACAGTCACCATCAAAAACTACGGTAGAGGACCGGGGCTCTGGCCAATTTGTGTGCCTATCAGAGATTGTTTAAAGAGCCCTCAAACTAGTGCTTCCTGCTTTTTGATGTTGAAGGAAGGGTCTCTTGTCAGAAAAGCAAACGCTGAGGAAGCAAGAACAGGCCCCAGGTAGAAGCCAAACGGGATTCTGAAGTAACCAGTGCTGTGAGTGTGAGGTGTGGACACATCTGTAGCTGTTCTCCTAGAGTGTCTTGCATGCAGCCCCAGGGGACTGGGACAGTTCAGCTCTTTGCTGGGTCCCTCATCGGCATGGCCACTCACATTTGACCTCAGTTGGCTGGTGGCCAGGCCTGCCATGCTGCAGCTGGTGTCTCGCCTCCTGCCTCAGCGCCTGCACAGTCTACGGGAAATGGCATGAGGACAACCCTGTCACAGCGTGGAGACCTGTGCATAGCTCACTGCTCTGCAGTGCTTGGCTGAGGACGGCCGTATTCAGAAAGCACCACGAGTGCCTGCTTCAGATCCTTACCAACTCCTCGAAGACCTGCCAGGCACCTGATGTGCACAGCTTCATCTGTACGCTTCCTGGGGTGATAGTGTGTGAAAGCCAGAGCCTGCTTCAACAGCACCTCAGTTTCCAAGGGGTCCTTGGCCTTCAGCTTCAGCGTCTCCTCAAAGAGAGGAGGCACGAGCGACAGCTCCCCTCCCTTCTACCTGCCACCAGTAAGACACAGGTGGCTCAATCATGCCTATCCTGACTGGCCAGTCCTGAACTTGACCCAAGGCCTGTCGTGCTGCTCCTGCATTAAGCCTTGTGCTTGATTAGCAGGCTCCCCCGAATCAAATCCCTCCCCAGCTGGACGTGTCGGCTGACTGTCCTACTGTTCAAGCACACCCACCCTGTTTTATGTGGTCAGGGCTGCACACAGCCAGGGCCTTGCAACAGGCTTCCTCATACTCTGGACCAAGGGGTCATGGCACAAAATCCCTTCCAACTTTTTCAGTGTGGTACCACTGGCTGTTGGTTGAGCATGAGGAGATGCATTCTCCCTCAAGCCCTAGGGCCAGCTGGGCTCTTTACACATGTGCCTCTTTCCTGCTTCCTTCCCTGTCATATTCTTCAGGCTCTGCAGGCCCAGCCTCCCCCATACTGACCCCGAGAGCCCTGTTGTCCTAACTGTTCACCTCTGTTATCTCGAAAATCCCTGTGGTTTCCTTGGTCCCTGGTGCCTTCCACCTCCTCACAACATCCAGCCTTATTCCTCTCCAGGAGGTACCCACAACTCCAGCTCAACAGCCCTCAGCCACAGACACGCCTACCTCGCAAATCCCCGGCTCTTGGCCTCAGGGCACCTGGGACACCAAGCATGGGTGCAAGCCAGTTCTAGGCCACAGGTTAGGGGGAAAGTGCTCTGTAGGCTTAAACACATGCACCGGTGTTCTCTTCTTTCCCAGAATGGAACAACATCTAGAGGTAAGCAGATCCTGGGCGGTGCTGTTGGCCTGCTGGCCTCTGAGGCCACATTCAGGATCACAGGGAAGCCAGTAGGAGCTGGGTGGGTTGGATGGGAGTGGGGGTGGAGTATGCTCTACTCACCCCTAACCCCAGCAAGGTGTGGAGCTGCCCCCCACTCTGTTTTAGCTTTGCTGCTGTTCCTTCACATAGCTATAATGGAAGGAAGAGCTTGGCACCCACAGGCCCTGTCCTTCAATGCTTGCTTCGCTGAACTCCAGAGTGGAGTACCCAGAGTGGAGAGGCTTCAGAGATGGGGGTACAGCACCGGCCAGTGGGGCTTCTCTTATACAGTGAGGCTCACACCCACAATGACATAGCCTCCTCTGGTTCCACTCTTCTACTTGGGCTGGAACCAATAATGCCACCCACAGGGAACAAGGAAACAGGAAGGAGCACCATGCGTTCAAAAGCCACTAGGCCAGTCCAAGTGGGGGAACTCCGATGTCCCTGGCCCCAGGGACAGCTGCACCTTCACGCTAGCAGACAAAGTAGGGGAACTCTGATGCAAACACACCCTGGGCCCAGGGCCGCAGGGACAGCTGCACCTTCACGCTAGCCCACAGCAGTGATGGCTTTTGTTGCGTGCAGCTGGATACGCTCGCTCAACCAGAGCCCCTGCAGGGTCGTAGGACAGCTCCTTGTCCTTTCCTGCTTCCTTCCATCACCAGTCCTACCACGAGGAGAGAGCACCGGCAGCAGTCAAAGTGAGGTGGACTGACTTGCCCACCGAGTCTGAGCTCTGGGACAGCCACCCCTGTGCCTATAGGCGTGGCATATGCTGCAGGGGCTTGACGTCTCTGTACCTCATTTCCCAGCAGAGCAGAAACACATGCTTCAGAGGCATCACAGATGGCGGTGAGATCGTGGCCTCCCTCCAGGGCCAGCACAATCCGGCCACCAGCCAGGCCCATGAGCTGCTTTGTAAGGTACCCAAAACCTGTAACAGAAAAGGAGCATGGAAGGCAGGGGCTGGAGCACCCCAGAAACACTGCCTGACACCTCCCAGAAAGACTAGGGGCTGGGATGTCACCCCATGTAATAGCTTAACGCACTCATTGAAGAGTTTGGTCTTATTTCTTCTTTGTAGGATTGAGAGTGGGAGTTATGGTTTTAGTGATGTGAATTTTAATGTCTTGTTTGAGGGATGAGGGCTTCATGCCACCTGCCTTCAGCTCCCCAGAGGGGGTCCTGGCAGCTCTGGACTATGGGCTCTGCACACACACAGACACGAACACTCAAGTCAATGCTGTGTGCACTCTTAAAGGCCTTTCCCATGTCCATATTTGGACACCTGCTAGATCTAGGGCCTCAGCACCTTCCATGCTGACCATGGCATCTACCTGGCAGACACAGGAGCACCGCCTTCCTGAAGAGGGTGGCAGTGGCAGTTGGAAGGCTCTAGTAAGCCAGGTTTGTCAGCAGACTTGACTCTCACCAGGCTGCATGCCTAGTGAGAACTTTCTAGAAACCCTGGCTTTTCTCTGACGGAAACGGTAACACAGGCTCTGGGATCTACATGAACAAGCAATGTGGTGGGTGCTGTCTCTCCTGCGTAGTCAGTCACTTGTTGGCCACTGGGCCCACAGCCCAGGGTCAGTGTGTCTGAAGGGCCCTGCACTAAGCACGGACGCCCAAAGGTCACCTGTGTCCATCATCACTCCCTTGTTAAGAGCCTTAACCCTCTGCGCCGACAGAGGGAGGGTGAGGAGAAAAGGGCAGCCCTAGGATGGTGGTAGGCCCAGTCTCAGGATTCCAGAGGTCCCCAGACTCCTTCTTGGCTCTGACATCAGGGTATTGGACGCTGGCTGGGCGAGGAGCCTAGGTAGGCCTTCGTGTAGCCCTGAAAATCGTCTGCCTCCTTTCCATGTTCTGTGGCAGGAACTTACCACCGCACGGCCAGGTGCCTTCACCTCTTCCATCTACCTCCCTGAGGGTAAAAGGGCCTGCTTCCCATCAGAGAACAAAGCACAGCACCGAGCACATGCCACCCCCAGTCTGTGTGTCCCTCAGGCACCTAGGGTGCAGCTGACAGCACCTAGCACGACCAAGCTGCCTGATGCCCTCGTGGCAGCTGTCTGGCCCTGCAGTGCCTTGTGCTCAGGGCTTAGTGAGCTGGGGGACTGGCTGCTAGCATGATCTCATTCTGGGTGACAAGTGGCTTCTCTCTTCCTACTGCCTGACACAGGACAAACGGCTGTAGGAGGAACAGTTGTCCAAGCATGGGAAGGTGACCTTTGGAGACCCACTCACATTTGGCAGAGAGGTTGTACCCTCCAAGAGGTGTGGGGTGGCCCTCCACAGCGTCGAAGCCCGATGATACCAGCACCACGTCTGGGGCAAACTCGTTTGCGATCGGCATGACCACCGTTCTGCAAAGGACAGAGGTAATTACCAGGTCAGCTGAGAACACAGCACGAGGACTGGGTGGTCAACAAACAAGATGCTGGATTCTGAAGGAATCCAACAATACTTGGTGCTGAACCTGCTGCTGCTCCACATGATCAGCGGCCAGCACCTGAGGGTTTCTACTGAACTATAAGGAAATCAAACCAAAGGTGATCAAGGCACATTGCAATCCCTTCAAAATCCAAACTAAGGAGTCCCACTAAATACTTACAAAACCTTTGCCTTGATTTCTGACAGTGCCCCCTTCCGGTCCTGCCCCATCCTCCACTGCAGGGACACCTTCTGGCTCTGGCCTCAGCCCTGCCTTTCCTAGCTTGCCCCTTCGGACCCTTTCCCAAACACTGGCATGGCACATAGGCTCAGGCACAGGCTCAAGCAGTCTGCCCTCTCCCCAGAAAGGAAGGGCTTTCATTTGCAACAGGTGTAGTCACACCAACACGAGGCCGTGGGAGCTACGTGTGGCTGAGAAGGTTCCAGGGCCCTGGGCAGCTCTCTGTGGCTCTGCATTTGCCACTGGCTGAAGGAGGGGCCTTCCAAGGCCATGGTCTTCATTTTGGAGGCTCTGAGGATCAGATCAGGGTCCAGGGCACACACAGGAAGCTCCAGACCAGGGCTAGCACACTACCTACCAAGGGCCTGGCAGGAGGAACTGCACACACAGCTGCTCTATGGTGTGGAATAAGCAGTTATATAACATGAGGAAACATGCAAACTCTGGTGACGTATTAGCCCATGGACTGCAGCTGGCCAAGCTCAGACCTCGTGTGCAAGGCTCCTGTCCAGATTTCTGGAACTTTCTGTGTGCCCCTGAACTCTGCAACAACAGTATAGCACACTTTGTTGTTTCACATGGGTATGAAGCATTTAACCAGTACATTTAACATGGTGCACACCCAGTGTTTGACTAGCAACCTTGCCCCAGTGGCCAGGAAAGGGAAGTTCATGGTCTAGTCAGTGATGTTGATGGAGAGACTGCCTTTGGGTCCTTTGACTTCTATGTGAGGGGTATTCTTGCCCTAGTGTGGGCTTGTCTCTCGCAGGATGCCCCCCTAAGGTCCTGGGTCTTCTTCCTCAGGACGGACAGCAGGACAGTGGGAGGCTGCCCCCTCTTTCACGACCTACAGCACGTCAGACAGACCCTACTTAAATGATTTCAACAGGGCTATTATAAAACTGGTCCTCAGCAGATGACAGAATCCCAGCCGTAATTTTGGGGTGGGATTTTTCTTCAAGCAGTTCTGTGCAGACTGTCCCTCACTGAGCACTGCGACAGGCACTCTGAAGCAAGTGCACATGCTCAGCTCTTTAATTCCTACTACCTGCTCTGAAGAAAGGCCTGTTGAAATCATCAGCTGAAGTTCACACCAAGAATCCCTGCTGTCCATGCTTGCTGTGTGCGGCAGCCCCAGCCTGGGAGGCCATGGTGGCCTTGTTGGGCGTGGCATTCTCTTGACTGTCCTTCCCAACCTATGCTAAAAATGGGATGATCTGCACTGGAGCTGACGGTGAGGTGTTTGAGGGTGTCTCCTGCACCCACTGGTGACACAGGAATGTCACTGCTCCTCCTGGGATGTGGCTGCTTTGCTTTAGGAGGCAGCTGCCCACTTGACTGCACTGTGTATGTGCCCCTACCACGACCTTTCTGTAGGAAGGACTCTCAAGGAAGATCCCTATTTAAAAAGTGCAGTCTGGCTTACATTTTACCTCCAGAAATAAACTTGTAACCATCAATTTAGTTTCTAAGCAGATCATATGTTTGCTATGGGCCTCCCCTCCCAGGATTGTTTCCACAGGATCGCCTGGTCTTCTGCAGGGCACCCGAGAGCAGAGCAGGAGGTACACTGGAGTTTCCCAGCACAGATGCTGTACCATCTTCTTGGGGGCAGAAGTGGCACAGGAAGTGACATAGGAAAGCAATAAAGTGGGGCCCAGATGCACAATGTAGTCTCAGGCTGGGGAAGGGGCACAGGCCCCTGAAGGTGACCACAGCATGTGAAGTAGCCCCCTTGTCACATCAAAGGACAAGATGCACACAGGCAGCATCCCCAATCCACACCTAACTCCAAATGTAGGGAATGACAACAGCTGGGTTCCCACACCTGCAAAGAAAAAGATTTCTTCATCCATCTCTACACAACCTACCTGGCCCAGGGCTGAGCTGAAGCTGGGTATAGCATTTTGGCAGGGCTCAAGGGACTGCAGCCCTAGGGACAGCCCAGTCCAGGGGCCTTGACCAGCATAGGAGTCTAAGTCAACACACCACCCCCAGACCTTGGAGGATCCTCCTGCCCTCAGGACATCACCTCTACAGACCTGCCCACAATGTGTGTGACATTCAAGAGCCACTGGGTGCTGCTCTCATAGTGTCCTCATCTGCTCGAGTTCCTTTGCCTTCGTTTCTCTAAGGCCAGAGACCACAGCTCTGGGCCAGGCCAGTCGGTGGGCAGTCATTTCTCTATCAATAGACCCAGTTTCAGAGAGAACAGCTGTGTGGGTGCTGGGGACACCATTTGAACAACTGCAGTATTCTGGTGACTAAAAGATCCCATGGTTACACACTGTGTAAGGTCTCACTTGAAGTCGGGCCAGGGGTGGTATCTCTCTTCCAACCTGCAGCCGCTCTATCCCAGCGGCGCCTGGCCCTGGGCCACACAACTCAAGGGTATTCCCAGCTCTGGTGCCTTGAGAAAGCGGCTGAACCCATCTCTCCAACCCAAGTCCAGGCTGGAGGTTGCCATATCCAGGGGGCATCTGTACCTGTAGCTCGTCACCCAGTCCTGCCACCAGCCCAAGGGTTAATATCATGTAGGAAAGTGATCAAGGTCAACTCTCTAACATGTCACCCTGTCTTTGCCCCATCACTACCTGTTCTCCCATGCTGCCCTGTCAGCTGGCAGCTCTACTCTTCTAATGGAAGGGAGCTTCCATTTCCCTCCATGGGTCCTGTTTCTTAGCACGTCCCCAGATCACGCAGAGGTGGGAGACCAGAGGCCCCATAGGTGGACTGGGCTTGGGTTGATGAGGCTTGTTTGTCCTCTATGTGGTGTTGGTCTGCCCTCTCCCCCTGGCCAGGACCTCTGCCAGCTTCTGTCCCCCGTTTTCAGAGGAGCAGTGTCCTCACTACCTGTCCAGAACACTCTGTTTTAACTCACTGAACCTGCCTTTCCTGGGTCACTAGATCACACCTTGGACATCCACTTTCTCGAGTGTCCTCTGTTGGAGCATTCTCTGCCGCCCACACCCAAACCTATGCTCCCAGGTCCCCAGGCCAGCGGGCTGCACATTAGGGTCCTCTCAGTGTGGCTGCTTGCCCCTCCCCCAGGCTCCAGCACCTTTGGGTGGACTAGTCTTCTGAAGTACCTACCATATGTCACTTGACTCCTCCCTGGACACTAGGCCCTGACTTCACCTAGGCCACAGGAGATGAACACCTATATTCACCAAGGAGACCCCTCGATGGGCCTTCAGGATCGGGGTAGACAGCAGCTTCCTTGGGGAAAGCCCCTTCCCCTCAATGTTGCCCCATGCCCTGGATGGTCTGAGTCCCTTGTGCAGCTCGGTGGACGGCTGCCCTACAAGCCTTATCCCTTGTTTACATCCCCCAAGTCAGGCAGGTGAAGCAGGTGTGGTGGAACACAGGCGTCTTCAGTGCTGAAGTTTCTGCTTCACTTTGCCTTCTAAATCCTCTCCACTGTCGCTTATGGAGAGTAACTCCTTTGGAAAAGGTCTCCGGGTGGTTGGCACCAATTCTGCGCGTAGTGCACTTGGTATGTTCCAGCACCCTCACAAACAGGCAGCACCACTAACAGCTCTTGCACCGTCATGAAGCTCAAGGTCCATTGGAGGCTGTGGCTGCGGTCTGTCCCTGGCTCAATTTGAAGCTTATTCTGTTGATTCCTCGGGATTGAAGTGACCACTCTAGAACTCCGCCTTTGTCTCTGTGGCCTTGACTCTGTCTGCATCGCTGCTGATGCAGGGCACTAAGGATGGGTACAGCAGGGCTAAGGGCAGTGGTGCATTGTCTGGCTCCAGCCATAGCACACGGCTGCGTTTGCTGTGTCTGGCAACAGGACTGGTTTGAATTATGGTCGCTTTTCTCCTACAAGTCTCTGGGCCTGAGGAGAAAGTGCTGGCCACTTCTGGATCTCATTAGGGGCAATTTTCTTATCTTTTCTTCATCTGAGGCTTGATCCTCTGAAAATGTGACCTGGCAGGCGAGGGGCCTGAAGTACAAGGTGCTGCTTTTGAGGCATGCCTTGTCCCAAGGGGCCCAGAAAGGGGGTTGGGGGACTTAAGAAGAAAGCAAAGGAGGAGCCTCTAACCCTTCTTCCCCCAGCTGATGCCTAGGGAACCATAAATTGTAAACTTCAAAGTGCTACTTTACATTCAAATAAAAAAAAAAACCTGAAACAATTTTCCTTTTCAAAGAAGTGACTGGAGCTTTAGAAGGTGCCCTTGATAAGGATTATCGTCCACACACTTGGCAGGACATTAGAACAGATGTCTAGAGCAGATGGGAAGACAAGATTGGCCTTAAAGGTTGGCTGGCCAGGGAAGTTACCTCTAGGGAGGGCAGATACCACACGGGATCTGGGAGGGGCACCAGGGGTCTGACTCACAACCCAGGATCAGAAAACTGTAGGCACACCTGAGAAACACAGTGTCAGGAGGTTGCGAGCTGGCCCAGTCCCCTGGCTGTGAAGACTGATGATGGGGACAGATGGGGACCATGAGCTGCACCTCCCTCTTCACCAGGGTCACTGTGGGCTGTCTGCACTCAGGGAGAGTCCACACCTACTGGGCCATGGACACTGTTTTCATAGCTCCCTGCAGAGGCCCAGTTTCATTGCGGTAGTGCTAACATAGTGTCATGAGGGGGTGCATGACACCCCTTAGTTCCCAGGTCTAGCCTTTACGGGCTTTCCAATGTGTTTGGGGAAGTTTTCCTCCAACCAGGTGAGCTAGGTGTCAGAACTGACCAGTGGCAGGAAGAGCCATAGAAACAAACTGAAGAGACCAAAATGACAGCTCAGGTGAGGTTCAGTACACCTGCTAAGAAAGCTCAGGTGAGGTTCAGTACACCTGCTAAGGGCTGAGTGATTCCTGTCTGCACTGAGCAGGCAGCTGACAGAACAGCAAACCTTTGTAATTTCATCAAGTGGGATTCATCACTTCTGTGAATCATCAAAGGGCTGGACACCCATCCCCACCAGACCAGTCCTTTACCTCACCAGACACCATCCCCATAGAGCAGGCCATTACCTCATCAGACCCCAGCTACCTTCAATGGGAACTGGGACGGAGGATCTGTTTCAAGATGTGTGTCATGGACTTATCCAGCATCCCCACAGCGCACTTAAGACTTTACAGATGTGTCTCATGCACTGGAGACATACACATGTGAAGACGTGCATACACCCTTCATATATGCATGCACATGTGTGCTCACATCCCCAGAGATTAATGCCTCATAAGCATGTACATACATGGTCAGACATGTAGACACATGCATAAACACACTGTAGAGACACATGCAAAGGCATGAAGACAAGCTCATACAGACATGCCAGACACATGTTCACATATCTACCCACACACTAAGAACATGCCTATACACATGTACTTTATATGTAGAACTCAGGACATGACCTTAGAGTTAAGAGAATGTCCCTGGAGGCTTGGTTGACCCAAATGCACACTGTGTCCTAGGACACTGAAGGCCCACAAGGCCCGGCCAGGTCTGGAAGCGCTCCTGGGCTGTGGCTGGCTCACCTGGAGCCTCCTCACTGCACCACAGCTGAGGGAACTGCCAGGTTTAAAGAGAAGGACGCCAGCCAGCCCAGCCACCCATCATTATGGGCTGCAGGAATGGCTTCCTGTGGCCTGGGTACAGGTAAGAAAGAACCCTGTGATGACCATCAAGCACTAGGTGTTAGAAGCAGGCACAGCCCAAGGAGCCAAGCAGCTTAAGGAGTGGGTGGTCATCCTCTTGATTTAAAAAAAAAATTTATTTATATTGGTGGGGAGAATGGGTACACCAGGGCCTCTGGCCACTGCAAATGGACTCCAAATGCACGTGCCACTTTGTGCATCTATCTGGCTTTACCTGGGAAACGAGGCATTCAACCTGGATCAGTAGGCATTGCAGGCAAGGAAGGGCTTTAACCAATGAGCCATCTCTCCAGCCTGCCTCTTGATTTTTACATAAAGGAGAAATAATAAATAATATTTTCCATTATTTCACAAATGGTTTGTGGAAGAAAAGAGATAAGGAAGCCTTTAAGATCTGCATCTCCAGCTTTCACTGACTCACAAGTCATTTCCTCCATCTCCCTCCTGACAGGACGATGGGGTCCTGATCATTTAATGTACACGGGAGCAGGGAGCTGAAGGATGAACTGAGTCCAGAGCTCCCAGCCCACTTGTTATCATCAGGCAAGACACATAAGAGACAGCCTCTGTAGTGCTCCATGGTGGAGGTCCGGGAGGTGGGATATAGGGGTACTCACTCACCTGAAGGCTGCTAGGTACTCTGCATCTCCCATGGGGGGATCAAGACCGCCTGTGAAAGCCATGTTGACATTGAAACCCACGCCTGGTCCTGTACCCACCTGTGGCCACAAGGGGAGAAATTCCTGTCACAGAACTTCCAAAAGGCACCTGAGCTAGAGGTGTCAGGTCAGTGGTTCCCCACCCCCCACCCTGCCACAGGGACCTTTGGACCTCCACGTGTGCCAATGAAGCATTTTCATAGGCACTTGCAAGAACTGTCCTTTGTTCTTTGGCCACAGAAGGGGCCTATTGAGTCCCTCTGAGAGACATTCCTGAAGACCTGTCATCTGCAATTCTGTGTCATGTACTCACAGGTCAACTGGCCCAGACCTCTGCTGGACATCCTGCCACTTCCCACTTCCTTCCCCTTGTGCAGAGCACCCCAGGGCAGAGCTAGCTGCCTGCATCATGGGGCCTCTGTTCAGGGGAGGTGGACTCTGCAGCACAGGACACCAAAAGGACAGAGAGGGACAAGGGTGTGCTGGCCAAGGATGCCCGTAAGGATACCAGCTGGCAGTGCTGTCACATGGCCTAGAGCAGTGGGTTTCCTGGAGGAAATGACACCCTAACTTGTACACCAATGCCCTGCTTGGAAGAAGAGATGATGCAGTGTAGTCTTTCACTGGACTTTAGACCAGGTTCAGACCCCAGGGCAGTCACGTGGGCCTGAAGATTGTCTGGGCTGTAGTAAATGAGAAGCCCTGCTCCTCTGGCAGCCAGGTGTGGCAAGCAAGGACGCCCTCTGTGAGCACAATGCTGGGCTCTAAGCGGGCCTGCACTTACCCCTACACAATTCCCACATATTCCACTTACCTCATCTGGTGCCCCACTGCCTGGGAAGAAGTTCCCATCATCGTAGCGGTGTAGAGACATGTACAGGACATTGGGGTCATTGTAGAAGGCCTGCTGGGTCCCATTCCCATGGTGTACATCCTGAGGAACCATGAGAGCCAGCTCAGGGAAGGCCAGGGACTGAGCACAGTCCTCCCTGTCCAGCTGCTTCACTCTGCCCTGGGCAGCCACTCCCATTTGGGGAGCATTCTGGCACCTGCAGCCAGGCCTGCAGAGACACTAGGCCAGATCCTGAGCTGAGGTGCCTCTTTAACTCTGAGCACCAGGGCAGACTCCTGACTCCAGCAAAGAGATGTATCTGGGGTTCCCATCAGGCCCGGAGTCTCACATGCCTGCTGAGTCTGATGAGTGAGCCGTTTCCTCACCCTCAATCAGGATAACCACTGACTGTGAGCTGGCTGCTTTTGGTACATGTGAGGTGCTTCCTGGCCCAGGTGTATGGCAGATGAACCCATGTGGCCAGGGCAGGGGTCCAGGCCCCCACCCTGACAAGGCCAGAGCCAAGAAAAGGGGCAGCATGGGCTTCTCCTGGCCCTGCGGCCACCCTTGTCCTGAGCCACACAAAGTGGTCGGCAGGACAGGCAGGCTACAACCAGTGTCACAGTCACAGAAGTCACTGCTTCCAACATGAGAACTTGCTGCTGTCATTTCTTCTCCACAGAGGTGCTCTGTGCTCAGTGTAGGATACAGAAGTGTGGCTGTATTAGAAGAGGAGGAGGAAGAGCCTGTGGCCTGCTCACCCAGCTCCCCGCTGAGAGGAGGCAATGGGCCCCACTGTGCATGGCAAATGCATCACAGGAGCATTTATGGGGTCTCAACACCAGGTATGGCCCTGGTGAGCCCGCTGTGGCTGTGGGAAGACACAGCAGCATCTACATGGGTCATCTGCTGAGTCAACATGGGTCAACTGCTGAGTCAGTGCTCTGCAGCGGCTACATGGGTCATTTGCTGAGTCAGTGTTCTAAAGCATCTACATGGGTCATCTGCTGAGTCAACATGGGTCATCTGCTGAGTCAGGCTCTGCAGCGGCTACATGGGTCATCTGCTGAGTCAACATGGGTCAACTGCTGAGTCAGTGCTCTGCAGCGGCTACATGGGTCATCTGCTGAGTCAGTGTTCTAAAGCATCTACATGGGTCATCTGCTGAGTCAGTGCTCTGCAACGTCTACATGGGTCATTTGCTGAGTCAGTGTTCTAAAGCATCTACATGGGTCATCTGCTGAGTCAGTGCTCTGCAACGTCTACATGGGTCATTTGCTGAGTCAGTGTTCTAAAGCATCTACATGGGTCATCTGCTGAGTCAACATGGGTCATCTGCTGAGTCAGGCTCTGCAGCATCTACATGGGTCATCTGAGTCAGTGCTCTGCAGCCTCTACATGGATTATCTGCTGAGTCAGTGCTCTGACAATGCCCATACATTGGACACTGCCCCCAGGACGTAACTATCAGTGTCATACAGCCATTGAGTGTATGAACTCCCCCCCCCCAGGAAGAGCACTGGTAGGTTCGCTGGCTCACAGGTGCTAGGTATGTGGAAGACCCTGGCTGTGGTGCCCCTTTCCTGCAGATTTAGCCTTGCCCCCAGAAGCTGGATTGTCTCCTGGTTTCTGTTTTATTGTTTCGTTTCCAAATCTGAGAAGGACTTTTGTAAAACCAATGAAAACCCCATTTGATATACCCCTTTCTTTAAAATGTATGTCAGGTGTCATCAACACAAAATGAGAATGACACAGTCATATGTACAGTTTGAAAAGGGACAAATAAGGTGCATCCTCTAAATGTCTGTTCTCAGAGCAGGAGTCAGTACACTACTATTGAATTTTAGTTCAGTTATTAGAGGAGTCTGCACTTCTGGGCAATCTAGTGTTAAGAAGTGGACTCTCACAAAAAGATGGAGTCTTAATTACCTTGGCCAGCATAAGGTGGACGGCCATGCCCCATGTCCCTAGGTCAAAAAACAAGGTCAAGTCTGAGCATGACCTCTAGAACTCCCACCTCTGGAGAGATGATGCCAAGGATTATCCTTGACAATGACCCTCAACCCTGGGTATACTTTACGCAGGCTGAGACCATGACTGGCAGGGTAAGGTGGTGGAAGCCCTAAAGCCAACTCCTATGGAGTGTGGGCTTTACTTCTTCAATCGCTGAGACAATTTCTAGAAAGTTCAGCTTCCTGGCCTCAGGGTCAATGGGGCCCAGTCCTTCCACTGGAGATATAGGATGGTGCACATAACTTTCTCTAGCCCTGTATGGGAAGGCACTACTCACCCAGTCCACAATGAGGATCTTGCTCACACTCAGCCTCTGCTGCAAAAGCTTGGCTGCAACTGCCACGGAGTTGAAGTAGCAGAACCCCCTGCAGAAGAAGAAGAACAGAGGCACCTAGTTACGTTTTCATACAGCTTCAAACACACACCTGAAGTCCTATGAGATCCTGGGCTCTGGTGAAGGCTGGCTGGTTCCTGATCCACTAGCCAGGGTCCTTGACTGATGCTGGGGGTGAAAGACACGCAGACAAGCAGACAGAGAGAATATGTACACAAGCCACACATCACAGATACACATACAACATGTCAGTGCACACACCACGGAGGACACCCACCTACCAGAAATATCAATCACACAGATATATACAGAAAAATACTTGCACCCACCACAGATCCACACAAAACACACAAGTACAAAGAACCCATAGGCACTCACAAAGAAGATGCACAGAAGCAGTACACATGCATTGCATGCCCCACCCCCACTCTTGGTTGGAGATTTGCAAGGCGCCATGGTAAATGAGCATCACCTTGCTCGCAGCAGCGTCCCCCTCTCACCTACGCCCCACCCCCAACGTCTTGGGGATTCTACGCTCACAAAGCATCAGGCGCCTGTTTCTCCTGCTTATTCCGTCTTTCATATTCCAAGACGCACACCAACTGTATATAAAACCACCCCGTGACTAGCGTCATGTAGAGCTTCTTACTCAGAAACCAAGAAAACAAGCCGAGGAAGCAAGTAGGCACAGATGAGTGTGGTCTCATCCTCAGCTTTTGCGGAAGCCCTGGCTGCCCTCTGATGCTGAGCTCCAGGAGACATGGCTCGGGCCTCCTGCACAGAGCACTGCACAGCAGCAGCCTTGCTAGGATCCTGGTATATCTGTACCTCAGAATCGGAGAAGTGGAGCTGCAGAGTGCTCTGAGGCATGAGGCACAAAGACCAGACGCTCGTCCTGGTAGCCAGTCTCCTTCCTGCACTAGGAGATGGAGCTTCCTGTCCTGATCTGTCACTCCTTCCCCGAGCCAGAGAGTAAGATGTAAAGCTTCCACGCACCAAGCAGACTCAGGCTCCCTGGTTATCTCTCACCAGCCCTTGCTCCCGTGGCTTCTGCCAGGCTACATTTTTGCTTCCTTCTTCCCAATGGAACACTTGTGCCTCCCTGCTGAGTAGCTACTCCTGGCTCCAGGCTCAACCCGAGACCTCTTCCTAACTCCAGGCTCTCTGTCAGCTGACAGTGCTAATGATGGCGGTCTCTTAGAGCCTTTACAGCACATGCTGCACGCTCATGGCTGCTGGCACCGAGTCCCCGTCGATTCTACCCAGGTGGGTCTGCGAGCCTTGTGGTGAAGCCTCAAGTGTGTGGGTAGCCGGGGTGTTCAGATGTTGCATGGTATGTGACCCTGCCATGGTCTTGCCTTCCAAGTATTAAACTTGCTCAGCAGCTCAGGTAAATAACACACAGGAAATGCTGTCTGACCACAACCATTAGAAAACAACGAGGTGCCATGTTTACTTGCTGTGAAAGCCCAGATGCCCCTTCCAAATGTGAGAACACTGCTCTGGTCCAACCTCCCCAAGGCCTTTCCTCTCTATCACACCACCAGAATATCTCTGTCGTGACCATCCGGGAAGCCAACAACAGGCCTTAGTGTCTATAACCCTCACCCGCTGGTATGGTTCTCAAGGTGCATGCCACCTTCAGCTGCAGGCAAGAGGACAAAGTGACATACCCCAGGCAGTGTACAAAAGCCATTCAGCTCCTCCCTGGGCACTCAGATACACCTTACCCCCGCCATGCTCCCTGCCTGTGTGGTGCGTCCACTCACATGGGTGTACTCTCTTCAGCATGGTGTCCTGGGGGTCGAACCACAGCAAAGCCATTCTGTAGATGACAGCAGACAGGGGAGAAAGTGAGACAAGGCATTCTACAAACATCCAGCAAACTCAACCTAAAGGAGGCTTTGGTGTCTCTTGCCTCTTGGCCCCAATGACATGGATGGAAAATGAGGCATGCTGAGCAAACTCTCTCCTTAAGGATGCTTGCCAGGGGTGTCAGACCCTAGGATGGACAGAAAGTCTCTAGCTCTGCCTCCAAGGAGTTGGGGCTGGCCTAAAGCTATCAGAGGGGGTTATGTGGCAGAATTCATGGGTGCACTCAGTGCCCATTGCTCAGGACACCTAGCCATGTGGCAGAGATATGGACACATATAAAAGGAGGCTGGGCGTCGTAGTCCATGACTATGATCACAGCAGAAGGGTCAGGAGCTGTAGGCCAGCCTCAGCCATCTACAGCAAGTCCAGTCAGTCTGGGCTACATGAGACCCTGGGTCAGAACAACAACAACAGAAAAAAAAAGTGGGGAGGAGGAGCTCTGCTCACACTGGGCAGACATCATAGCCCGCATGGACCTACCACCCACATCTGTCCTCACTGCAGTTCAGCTCCCAGGAGAATGGACAGCATACACAGTGCACTGCTCTAGTCCCACCCGGAAGAAAGTTTAGAGCTGGTACTGGACCTGCCACTCATGCTTTCTAATATGCTGCAAAGCACTCCGCTCCAGAGCTGCTACTATGAAGACACTCAGCCTGGCCCCCTAAGTCTCACTAGTACCAGGAAAGTGTGGTCAAGCTCCAACTAAGCCCAAGAGGGCTGGCCAAGCACTAATGACTATGCTGGCACAGAGAGCCGGCCACTCAGGATGGGATGAGGGCAGGCTGAGAGCAAATTCACACGGTGACATTGCCTTCTAACAGAATCAACACTGAGTCATGCTTCCTTATTCCTGCACCTGCTCTCAAGTGCTGAGGCTGGCATCTCTTCATCACCCACCAAGCCAAGGGCTACAGCTACTTTAGAAAGAGCGCTGGGAAAGTGTCGCAGGTGTAGCTTCCACTATTGTTGATACAGACGAGCGAAGGCTCACTTAGTAACTAGCCAGCACTGTCTTGAAGAATCTGAGCTGCACGTTTTTTACAGAGACGTGACTTCCCCCTTTATCCTGGATAGGAGTTACCTCGCCTCAGTTCTAAGCCCCATTGGAGGGAAATGGCAGCAAGCTAGCCCCTCCTTGTGAAGTCCAACTGACCTTCAATTCCCCCGAGGCCACCTTGAAGACCAGCTCCACCACACAGCCCACAGCCAGGCGAGCCGCCCCTGACGAGTGCACCTCATTCCATATGGTGTCGCTGTCAACCTGCGGAAACAATGCTCTTTAGTGAGCCACTCCCCTCACCACCACGACCATGCTGAAGGGTGGTGCAACTGGATCCCCCAAAGCCCCATGAGCCTAGGCTATAGACTGCCCAGAAGACACCCACGCACGCTCAGGCTCGTTTCTTTTTTGAGATGTACCAAAACATGAAACACAAAAATAGGGAAGTCCCTGACAGAAACCTGGGCAGGGCACAGGGGTGCCCATCATAAGTAGGGCCTGTGACCAGGGGAAGTTACTTGGCCATGTCCTTGCAAGTGGTTTAACTTGCACCTAAGGTTGAGTAGAACCGCTAGAGATCCTCTCAAATGTTCTTTTCTCCAGGTCCTGAGCATACTGGGACTCCAGAGCTGGAGTGTCCAGCCCTTCTTGTCCCCAGCCCAGGCCTGCAAAGCCATCACACCATGTGACAGACATCGATCATGCTGTGGAGGATCACTGTGAGAGGAACAGAGATGGTTTAAAATTCTTTCATAGGGCTGAAGACATTCCCAAAGGAGGTACTTGGTGCAAGCTATTCTTTCAACAGTCAAACGGCTTTGCTCTTCAGATTCCAAATGTCAAAAGAATGTTTGCCACCTTGCAGCACTGCCCAAGGCATCAACTTTCAACTCTTGGAGAATGGCTTACACGGTGAACATTGTTATGTGTTCCTAGGTGCACAGACCACACACAGAAGGGTTCTGGCTGATTCCATAAGCTGCAGAATCAATTCAACCACCCAATGGTGACAACCCACATGTGCCATCAGCTTCTGTGTGGACACCAGCTGCCCTGTGACCCCCAGGCAGGCCCGAGGCTGCAACCAGGAAGTTAAAGATGTGATGGTGGTAGCCTGAAATTAGGATCAGCAAAGATAGCAGGGGCAGGGATGATGCAAGACACTTGCCTGCACCACAAGGCTTTCTGTGGGCTGTGCTCTCCTGAGCACCCTGGAGCAGGGTATGCAGTCTGGCAAGCGCCCCCCCCCCCCCTCCTGGAACATTCTGCCTAGAGTGAGGGACAAGCCCCTTTGCACAGGAGCTGACATGACAACACCCTCCTGTTGCTTCAGCTACTATGGCTTTCTGTGCAACAGGGTCCCAGTACTGTGGAGACATGGCCCTGTTTAGGCAGGATGGCAATGTCATTACCTCATGGGAGCAGCTACAGGAAAGAGCCAAGAACCCCGATTTTACAAAAAGGATAAAAACAAGCAGAGAGGAAATATGGAGTTTTGGGGAACTGTAAAATGGATAATGGAGACGGCGGCAAGTTTGGAGAGATCCCTGCTTTTAAGAAGCTTACAGGAGGAGTGGAGGACAGCAGGTGGCAGAGTTCTCACTAACTTGGAACTCATAATGAACTGGCCAAAGCACCAGTCTCCTTTGTTTGGCTTGAAAAAAAAGGCAACATATCTGACTCTATGAAGCTAAGGAAGGCCTTGAAAGCACTGCCACAGCCTTGAATAAGGGACAGCAGGTTGCTCTGGGTATCCACTTTCTTATCCCACAAGGGCCTCAGAGCCCTACACCAGGCTCCTGCACTCTGTGTTGCTCCTTTCAACACTCTGGAAGGAAACATTGAGCTAGGAGGGCTCTTGGCTGTACAGGACCCTACAAGTCCACCCCGAGCCAGCATCACCAAGCTGTCTTCCTGCCGCAGGTCCTATAGAAAATACCTCAAGACCCCGGCCCCCTTCTCTCTTTTGGGCCTCACAGGCTCCACTCATACCTGAGTCCCATGGTGGTGCATGTCTGTTACGCCTTAGGTCTGGGGTTGGCGTTGGGAGTGGGCTGCCAGGGCTCAACCCTACCCACCAATGTCAGAGCTTACATTTAGCTTTCATTTGCAAATTATAAATTCTACCTTGCACAGGCCTGCTGGCTGCAGGGCAGTGTAAATTCAAATCTTTTCAAGTCTGGCCAAAACTTTGCCCCAAATTAAGAGATTGCAGCCTATTTACAATACAAAATAAAATAACTCTAGGAGGGCTTGGTGGTGGTATGAATAAATGTCATTTATTCTCTTTCTGACGGGATAATTTTCAAAGCAATGATTTCTGTAAAGACTCAGGAAGAAAACAATTTTGTTTCATTTCCATAACAGAATCCAGATCTCGGCTTCACCCCGTGATCAGTGATCACACACACGGTGCAGGTTTGGCCAGACAGCTTTTGCTGGCTGTTGGCCCCGCCCACTGGGCCTCTTGGTGACCTGTGCAGCAATGCTGGGGGAGCACGATGGCTTCATCTAAGAGGACAGGAGACTGGGACTGAGGCAGGGAAATCTGTCTGCTCTTGTCAGGGCTGTTAGTAGAGGCTGGGCCTGGGCCTTGATGGAAAGTCCTTTGTCACTTTTCCGCCAAGTGTCTGGCTAGAATATCACCTATTCCTAGAAACGTAAGAGGCCAACACAGCTCAGCCAGGTGATCTGGCCACTCACTGAAAACTGTCCAGATTCAAGGTGGAAAACGGACACAGAACATGTCCAAACACGCCTCTGTGATCTGCATGGGCACGAGCTGAGAGCTGGGAGGACATGGGAAACGAGGTTCAGTTTACATGCAGGACGCACAAGAGCAAAGGTCCAACAGGGACCCTGCTGTGTATGCCAGATGACCTTCCACAGGGAAAGGTGCTCACAGCAGCTCGAAGTGCCTTTGAAGCCCCACACAGCACACGCTCACCCTGCAACCGTTTATGGAAAACACCTGGCAGCCATTACCCCTAGGAGGAGAGCGAGGTAGTGATTTCTGTGACCGCTGAGACTCAGGACAAACAGGACATTATTTACACACTAAAGAAGTACTTACCCCAACACCACCGCAAGGAAGTCTGACAAACATGGAAGTTAGCGAGCCTGTGGAGAGGGGACAGGAGGTCAGAGCGCTGGAGCAGCAACAGCTCTGGGAACACTGACTCCCTATCAGCCTGGTTCTGAGGGCCCTGCTCCCCCCAGGCACCTCAGTCCCACCCAAGGCTTCATGTTGAGATTCTCCATGGCCTCAGCAGCTTCTTGCTAGATAGAGCTCAGATGATGGCAGAGCGGGGAAGCACCAGGGTCTAGCTGTATGTATAGCAAATCCCATTTCCAAGACCCTTCCCCTGGCTTCCTGTGAGCTCCATTTGCAGTCCTGATAGCTTTAGGCTGGAGGTCCCAGCATGCCCCTCTAGCATAAAGGGAAGAGGCCAATAATCAGCAAAGCCCTTTGGACACTGATGATCATTGGGACAAGGCAGAGTGGCCACCCCACTCAAGACTGAAACCCCCACATCCCACAGGGCTCATGCCTGGCCCTCCTGGTGATGAAACAAGGTCCCCTCCCCTCTCTGTGTGATCCCAGTATTGGTAAAATACAGACCAGTCAAAAGCCAAGCCCCAAGTTCACTTCATGTGGGCAGAGCTGAGGCTGCAATAGAGCTCCAATACATCAGGAGCTAGGCTGGCAGAAATATCACCCTGCCTCTTGGAGGGACACTACTGCTTGGTTTTCTCTGTCCCCTGCTCTCCATGTCCCAACCCCTTCAACCGATTGGCTCTATATACATGGTGACATTTCGCAGACCAGGTCTGTTACTGGCTGGACCAAATATGCACAGGCAGAATGGGGCTGTGCTCACCGTGGGAAGCCTCCTCCCACCTCCTGTACCCTGACTGACTGCAAACACTTGCTTCCAAATGGGTCTGCAGATGACACTTTGCAATGACTGTCTGATGATATAGGCAGAAAACAGGCCTTGGGGCCAGCAAGGCTTGCCAGTGGCATGAGGATGGTGCCCTGAGAACAGCACTTCTTGCCCCCTGGTGCTAGAGGAGCGCATGTGGCAGTACTAGCCACTTAGAGCATGGACTGCCACCATGCAGATGCCCCCGCCAACACCAGTGGACAGGGACCTGGGTCTGCAGCTTACTCCTTACCACTTTTCAGTGGTCCCAGGATTTTCAGTGAGGCTGGAAGCTCCCTGCTCTGCAAAATGCACAATGGTGTCCATGTTGCCAGCCTGGAAGGCCACCACATGAGTGCAGGTCGGGCTAGAGGGCAGTGGGTAGCTCAAGAAGTCCTCGGAGCCCTCAGCTCTGGGGAAAATTAAACCCAGTCCACTGCTTGGAGGGAAGGACCTGCGATGTCCCCACTGCAGCACAGCACTGCATCTGCCAAGAGACTAGTACATTTGGGGCTGGGGTGGTTATATCTACGTGAAAAGCTTGTCCCTGTCCTAATGGTACCTGTACTCAGGGGCATCAAAGAGACCAGGCCACACCCCGTCCACTCCTTGCCACTTTCAGTCTGGCCCCAGCCTCCCCCCCTGCCATCTCGGAGCAGCCAGGACCCTCAGGTCCTGCCTCAGCTCACTATGTGCCCACAGCCTGGGTCCAGGGTTTGTCCTCACTTCGTGTGCACACATGTGGCAGAGCAGCACCACTAGCCTCATGCTGGAGCTGCATGGCCTCAGCCCGCAGCGAGTCCCTTGCAGCAGGAGTGAGGGCTGGCCGTGTAGGGTAGCTTTGTTGGGAAGCACTGTGCCAAGGAAGGTGCTGGATTCTTGAGTCAAAAGGGAAGGTGCTGGATGCACGAGGGGAGCAAGGGGAAGGTGGGCAGGGGAGGTCTGGGCCTGTGGGATAAGGCTGAGGAGATGGGCTGCAGGCCACAAAACACAAGGACCAGCGTGTTGCCTATGGGATCACAGTGGGCATTAAGGGTCTGCTTCAGAGTGAAGCCACAACACAGGGCACCCTGGCCTTTTCCCAGGGAAGCAGGGGCTGGGGGTCTTTAACCTCAGACTTCAGTTGCCTGCTGTGCACTATCTGTGGGCTCTGGTGTGCTGGTTGCCTGCTCCTGACCTAGTGCAGTGCACATGGCCGGAAGCTTAGGACAGCAGTGGCTCATGAAGCATGAGCTCAGCACCAGGAGTCAGGGAGGCTGTTTGTTGGGGACTCCTGCCAGCAGGGTACTTTGGACTGGTCCCTGTCTTCAGCTGGCAGGTAAAGGTGGACACTGAGGGGGCCTTCTAGGGCAAGGTGGGTGGGTGGAGAGCTTGGTGCCATTTCCGGCGAAACAGCAGGTGTCTAGGACTATGGAGTGAGGAACTCAAGGTAGGGACCAGAGGCCTCTCCATTAGGCTTGGCTTAGACCCCATTCTGAGCACTTTGCTGCCCCCTCTGTCTGCAGCCCCTGAGCCACTGAGCCAGGTGGGCTCTCTGGGACCCTGTGGAATCTGTCACGAGCCCACCTGCTCTGCTTGACAAGGCCAAGACACACCTTCCTGCCCTTCTCCAGTGTCCAGTGCTTAGAAGACGTCGCCAGGCCTCCTGTCAGCCTTGTGCCCAGGAGCCTCAGACAGGAACTGTCTGTGAACAGGGTGAGGGCTGGGCACATATAGCATGAAGCATTGCTAACTATCCAGAGTGTGGCTCCCACACACTTCACAAGAGGTCTCGGCAGCAGTCACTGGGGATGGAGGATGGATTCTTCAGCTCATTCTCAGACCCTGGCAGTGGCACTTTGAAAAGATCCTCCTGCCCTAGCTGGCCACTCAGAGCCTGGGGATGACACCAGCGGCTGTCCCGGCTCCAGGGGCCCTGGGCTGGAAACAGCTCTTGGGTGAAATTAAACTCGGTAGGGAAATGAGGGGGGTTTTGAGTACCTAGGATTTTCTTACTGTCCAGTTTCTGCCTGTTGAGTGGATTTGTGCCGTAGAGGAGTGCATGGGCCTCTGAGTGCACGGTCTGCAGCTCCTCCAGCGTGGCTTTCCGTCCACGGATGCACTGTGGGAACAAGAGGAGACCACGCTCAGATCACTGTGCCGGCTGCCATCTCTGCTTGGAAAGGCAATGCCAATGCCCCAGAGGAAACGTGGCTCAATAGTGGGAACAGGGACACAATCACTGGGTTAGTGCAAAATGAAAAACAAACATCACCCAGCACAATATTTAAAAATATTTTAGAGGGCTTGTATTGTAATTGCAGCTTCACAAAACACTGAAAGAATAATTTTAGCCTTTGATGTGTTACCCTTCACTGTCACATAAATGATTTGTCAACAAATGATTACTTTCTCCCCAACTCCAGGGCCTGGTCTTAAAATAGTGGGAAACGGCCAGAGGCAGGGCAGCTGCCTCCAGAGTTCATGAGGGCTCCTTGTGCACACCAGTTCACAGCAGTCCACCCTTGTGCTTGGCGTGTGTGTGTGTGTGTGTGTGTGTGTGTGTGTGTGTGTCTCCTATACTTGCCTGGGAAGGCAACCCAGAGTCCTGTGTTTCTCTGTGGTTTAAAATTCAAACTTCTGGGCTAGTTTCAGATATACAGAAATTAGCAGAAAAAAATGCCTTCTCTTCAGGTGAGCTGCCCATCTAACCTTCTAAGTGAACTCTGGCTTGGCATAGGATGAGTTAACACTGTAGAGAGGATCAGCCGTCCAGGGCCAGGCTAGAGTTACTATGACTCGAGCTACTACCACAGATCTTGTCTGGTCTTCCTGATCACTTGCCTGGTGATCAGCTAGCCTAGTTCCCACTGGCCCTTCGAAGGTCTCATTGTCACACTCAAGGGGCCTCATGGCAGAGGCTGTAGTGGGGTTCTCCCCAAGTCTAGAGCTTGGAGCTGTTCTCAGGCCAGCAGGAGCACTGCCCATGGGGCTTCCCTGCAAGGTATGCCATTTCAGGGAACCTCAGAGTCACCAGGCAGAGAACAAAGGGGCTGCCCAGCAGAGTTCAGGAGGGAGAGCCGGTGGGCAGGTGCCCTTGGCAGAGAGATCTGCTCTGAATTCCCTTCCCATTGCTACTATCAACTCCTCAAGGCACCTCTTCTCTGTTAAGCCACCTGTGTGGAGAGGAAACTGGGGTGCCTTCTGACTAAACCACCTATAACCTAGATTAGTTCATTTCTATACAAGGGGGGTTTGCAAAGGGTGGCTCACCATTATGGCCCAACACACGGTGGCAGAGTGGCCAGTGAACATCCTGTCTGCACAGAGACCCTGTGGGCAGGCCAGGCCAGGCCAGGCTTTGGAGGTCTACGGGGAGGTGGGGTGTGTCTCAGGATTCTGGCACACGGTGGTAGGCCATGCCAGGGACTACAGACTGAGAAAGCCAAGGTCATGCTACCCTTCCCAACTAGAGGCTGAACCTATGGGTGAGCACTTCAAGAGGAGCAATAGATTTTCGGTTAGACCAAAGGAGGCACCCTGAGCTAGAGCGAATGTATGAAAGAATCTGCCCTTAGTTACACATGAGGAGACCCACTAAGGCAAGCTTTGGGGGTACAAGGACATATGGATGGTACTGGCCCAAACACAGTAGGCACTTCCTTCTACCTCCACACAGGCAAAACAGAGGCTGTCTTGCCATGCTTCCTCCAAGTCTTCCCTGCTTGTTACCAGGTTCTTTCCTGGAAGAGAATCTTCCTCCCAGATCCCCTGCCTGAACACTCTCTCCCATAGAGGACAAGAAAGCAAGCATTAGGAAACACTGGTAACTGCAGAATGACCCTCAGGACAGCCTCTGGAGGAGGCAGGAAGCCTGGTCCATCCCCCATGGCTTCCATGTGTTAGGCTATGCTGCCCCCCAGTGGCGTAGCATCTTGAACTGGTTTTCTGAAGCAGAAGGATGGCCTCACCCCACAATGGTCAAGCAGAGAGTATGAAGGACCCGATGCTGGATGCTCTCCAAAACTGATGAACAATCAAATCGGTAAAGGTCAAGGGTCATGTGACCTAAGCTCCCAGTGCTCAGCTTGCAAGGGAGGAGCAGGTAACTCACAGAATGGACTTGGAAAACCCAAGCTGCTCCACCTGGTGCCTGCCCGCCCCTGCGTGGCCTCTGCCCTGGCCCAGGATGGCGCTCAGGGCTCCCTGGGGGGGACGTGGATGGTTTCCTCTAGATGGTGGGGTTCCTATTATGGAGAGGGGACACAGCAGGCAATCCTGGGGATGGGTCCTGCCAGCTACACTGCAGATGGGGAAAGGAAGTCACCAGCTTCTTGGCCCAGGGCTTCATCTGTACCCACACTGCAAGTGCCCACCCCCCTACCTCCACTCCCAGACCTTAGGATCCCTGACTGCACAGGCCTAAGTGAAAGGCACCGCTGGTCACTCATGGAGGGCTGAGCAAAGTGTCACAGGATCTTTGGCAGAGTCTTTTATCCTATAGGCAGCCCGGTTTTGGTCATAGCCAAGTTTGGGGTGAATCCCGAACCCCATTGACAGGTCAGGCAGCTTGCCTGTCTGAGAGCAAGCTTGGGAATGATTTCATTATGAAAATGACCAGGGGGAAGGCAGGGACAGCCATGAGAAGCCAGCAAGGATGAGGGCAGAGTTTGTAAGCCCAGAGGCAGTGGGCCAGAGGGGCACAGGACAGTGGCAGTGGCTCCCTCAGGGAAGACACAGAATTTTAGGAATAGTTTTGGGTTCTGCCATGGATAGGGAGGTGGTGTGTCCCAAGCCTAATGGGCAGGAAGCGTCATCCCATGTGGAAGAGTTGAGGCTGTGGAACCTTTGAGAGGTGAGTCTGGAGGAAGGTGGTGGGATGATAGGTGCCCTGCCCTCGGAAGTCATTAAAGCTCTTGCCTGTGACTGATTCTCAAACAGGAAGGCTGTCAGAGAGCAAGGCCAGGTCAGACAGCAAGTTCCTTCCACTGCTCTGTGGTGTTGTGGCGTAGTCAGGGGATCCTCACTAGGTACTGCCACCTTAGTTTGTACCCTTTGGCAACCAGATGACTGACTGTAAGGCAAGTAAATCTGCTTTATAAATTACAAGCCTCAGCTATTCTATCACAGCACTAGCCAAGAAGACAGTCTTCTTGATTGAAGGCCTGCAGTGCAACAGAGTCTGGACAGTGAAGGGGAAGCACTGGGCAGTAGTTCCCTGGCCAGCCCCCCATCCCTTAGCACCACACAGACACTCAACCTGATGAGCCCTGAATGGAGCAGGTCACAGTGGCCAACTCCAGGGAGTAGCAGGTGCCCACACCCACCCATCCCAGCTCACCAGGGCCCCATACCTCACACTTGCCACGGAGGCCAGTCTCCTGCAGGCGGGACCAGATGCTCTGTATCCTTCCGGCGTGCTCAGGGTGGCTGTTGGTGTTCCCGCAGGTACACTGGTGCTTCAGCATCAGCGTGTCGTACACGAGCCCTGTAGCAGGGCAGAGGCACGGAGCTCAGGGCAGTGCCCTCAGAGGGCTGCCCTGCCCTGCTCTGCTGCAGCAAAAGCATCTCCAGGAGGAAACACAGCACAGTCGAGTCTTAGTTGCAGTGTCCCCCATCTTGTCATCCAGCCAGGCCACTCAGGTTTCAGCACTGTGCAGCGCAACAGGGTGGGAGCACTGCGGTCACACCTCAGGCCAAGTTAAAGCCCGACTTTGAAGCATTGAGGTCTATGCTGCAGAGGGCTGCACTGGCTTCTGGGAGTTAGAGGTCTGTGTGGTCATGGTTCAGCTGCTGTATCAAGGTCTGGTGGGTGGGAGCTGTCCAAGGTACCACATGGTGGTGGCCACTCAGCCTGGGGAAACCAGACAACAGAGCCTTCCAGAACAGACATGAGGGCACACATGCTCACTCATACCTTCCAGAGCACACACGAGAGCAAAGAACACACATTTTCACACATACCTTCCAGAGCACACACGCTCACACACGCTCATGCATACCTTCCAGAGTACATATGAGGGCACACACTCACACATACCTTCCTGAGCACACACGAGGGCACACGCTCACATATACCTTCCAGAGCACATGAGGGCACACAGTGCGGGTTCACAGATGAACACATGGACACACGTGCAGCTGGTTCTCTTGTCTCAGCACAGGCACATCTGAAATGAGCATGCGCTCACAGAGCTCAGGAACCAACCAGCACTGACTACAAAGATGGTCTTTGAGAAGGAGCCAGGTCAAGCCCCAGAGTCAACATGGCTGGCAGCTTCATCTTTACTGCAGGTAAACGGGTGACAGCAAGAGCAGTGACTGCTGGATCACACTGTCATGGTGGGGACAGTGAGGGACCACTGTGAAGGCAGCTGTGCCTGGCCTGCTGAAATGGAGCTGAAGGCGGGAGGAAGGGGGCAAGTGGCAGGAAGGCTGCTGGTTGACCCTTTGTGATGGTTAAGTTTTGATGTCAATTTGACCTTTCAAGTCATCTTGGGTGGGTCTCTGAGGATGTTTACAGGAAGGCAGCCTCTCAGTAGGGGGCAGGATGTAAAGAAGCTTAAAGAAGCTAGAAGTAAACATCCTTTCCTGTGTGGGCCATGCAGGAAGGAAATTCCAGAGACTCAGGAAGCCACTGAGTCTGGGGAAGGGTTGCAAGACCCCACCCTAAGGCTATATAAAGAGGAAGAAATTCTCTTTGCCCTCCTGCCTGTTCGCTGTTCTATGTGTATGGTGTTGGTGATGGGTTTCTCTCTGCTTGGACCTGTGAAAGGGGAGCAGCCTCTTTTGCATTCTGGAACTTCCCCTGTATCTATAGCTACAAATAAATGCTTTCCTCCAAAAAACTGTGCCTGGTTTGAAGATTCATCCCAGCAGCATGTGGCTGACTACGACACCCTTTGTATCTACCTTCCAGGGCTGTGCAAATCGGGAAGCTGAGCTGTGTGAAAAGACACCTCAGGCAGGCAGGGGCCCAACACAGGGCCTTTGCCAGCCAGTGTGGGTGTGTCCAGGTTGAGAAAACAGGAGAGCCGGGAACAGGGTGCACTCTGGCATCAGGAGGACTCAGTTTATCATTGCTCCCTGTCTGATGCCTGATATCCCTGCTTGGGCTCCTATAACTAAGAACAGAGGCGGTGGCAGCTGCCGCAGCATAGTGCCAAGGGAAAGAATGTGCTCCTGCAGGGCACCCCTGGAGGCCTGGCTTGGGCGAGAATAGTTCTTACACTTCCTGGCTCATCCTGTATGAGCAGGGATACTGGGAGCCCATCCCTTGATCTTGAGGAGTTCTGAGGGCTGGAAGATGGGATAGTAATGGGATGGGTTTAGTCTTATGGGAGGGAATGGAAGCAGAAGCTTGCAGTCAGAAACCAGTGTGTGGCAGTGTGTGTGGTGGCAGGGAGCACAGGTGTCCGTCACACAGTGAGCTGAGTTACCACAGTGAGACAAGTTTGCTCAAGTTTCCTGGGCCCAGGGCTGGGCCCTGAGGTGGGCACACTGTTATTGCCTTCATGCACAGGAAGGCTGCACTCCAACCTGCACAGCTGATGGGAATGAGAAGCAACGGCAGGTCTGTGTGAAGATGCAATAAGGCTGCTGGGAGGGCGTGAGGTGACAAAATCTGTCTGTTCAGCAGGCCAGGGTAGCGTTCCCCGTCCATATGGCTATGCAGAGAACTTTGTCCACAGATTTCAATCAAACTCCTGGGCATAGGCTACCCCTTGGGAGGAGACCTGGGCAGGTGGCATCTTCCAAGGACTACCTTCACAACTGTTTTGCTACAATGACCACGTGCTACTTTACCAAAAGAAGTAACTACAAAGACAAACTGTGTGGTAGCTTGAATGGCTGTTCCCAAATAGATTCAGGAGTTTGATTAAAGACTTGGCCCAGCCTCCTGGCTGGAGGAGGTATCACCTTGGGCAGATCCTAGGGTCCAGCCTTAAGGTGCTACTGGGGTGGATCTGGAATTCCAGCCTAAGGGATGCAGAGAGCAGTCCGAGCTCTGCCTGGAGTTCCTGGCTGTTTTGTTTTGCTTGTGGTACTAGTGATGGGTTCTCTCTCCGCTTGAACCTGTGAAAGGTGGCCAGCCTCCTTCACCGTTATGGAACTTCCCCCAGACCCATAAGCTTCAATAAATCCCTTCTTCCTCTCATATACTGTGCCAGTTTGGAGGTTCATCATCCTAGCAGCTAAAGCTGACTACAATACAAACCAAGAAAAACATCAGCAAAATAGAGCCCATTCCCTTCTACCAGCCAGAGAACAGTGGCCACCATTCTGTAAGTTGGTACCAAGTTGCTGTGACAAGGTCTCCTTATTCTGCTGCTGTCCCTTAGGGACACACTGATATCACAAGGACTGGAGAGGCCACCTGGTAGGTTTATGACTCTCTGCAGTTTTAATTTCTGGATAATTACATCTGAAGTTGCTTTCTAAGACCTGAAAAGGAGAGTGTGGTAATATTCTGCAGTGTGCAGAGATTAATGAAACTTGTGAAACACTATCCTGTGTGTGTACTAACTTTTTCTTATATTTCATTAAAAAGAAATGTTAAAACACTATGAAGAGCCATTTAGATTATCAGCTTGTCACCAGTGAGAATTCTTGGAAGCAGCCAGCGTGTCCACTTGCTGGTGGTGTGGCCACCCTGAAGCACTATCTGTCCCTGTCCCCAGCCTTCCCTGAGCTCACTCCAGACCGCTGGTACTTCTCCAATGAACTGCCTCTGGCTAATGGGGCAGGTACCAAGCCAAATGGGAAAGGCACAGAAACCAGTTCCAGGCCCAGCAAAGTTGCCCACTGCCTAATATATTCACTGTACAAGGGCATAACTGGGTCCTCAAAGACAAGGCAGCTCACAGGCTTGGTGTGGGCAGAGAATGCCTGCTGACCAAGACTGAGAAGGCCCATGTTGGCACACAGGTGGGGACCACTCTCTGAGGGGAGAGAAGATCGGTGACAAACCCCAGGATAAAAGCACCCTACTGTGACCCCTGTGGCCGAGTGTCACCTCTGGGCTTATCCCAGTGCTCAGCTGAAGACAGAGGGCCCTCAGCCCTGCCCACCCAACAAGAGGCTTGACTTACCTGTGGTGAACCTTGGCTTGGCGGGGGGTTCCTGGACTGACATGGGGAAGGTTGCAGCTGCTGGGGAGGACTGTGCCCGGGACAGAGGCCTGTGGCCGCCAAATGACACGGGGATGCCGGCGGCCTCCATGGATGCCTGGTAATTCCTTAGCTGGTGGATCCGCTGCTGCTCCAGCAGAAGAGCTTGCTGCAGAGCAGGGAGGAGAGCTGTTAGAGCAGAAGTTATGTCCTGCCAGCCCCTGCTCCTCCCGCCCTCCCTCTCTCACTGGGACAGGCAGCCATGGATCTTCACCTTCCCTGGACAGCAGCCACATGCCAAGTGGTATCAGAGGAGAGAAGGTGCTCAGTACACAGGCCCTGGCCACCATCCCAACAAGTGACAGACGTCACAGGAACCCCATTTTGAGCTGCTTCATTACCCTGGGGGTAAGACATGTGTCAGACTCACAGGGAGGCCTGGTTCAGGTGGGGCCTGGGAAGGTTCTCTGAGGAGGTTCGGGGAAAGGAAAAAGTGGCTGGGACCAGGTGTTTGACTGCAGTTGGGTACTTTCACTAAGAAGCTTTTTCTGACCACAGTGGAAATGGGACAGACTGCGCCTCAGCTGTTTCTGTTAGTCGTGACCATAAGCGACTCATCTGTCTTGCAAACTCAGCAGCAGGCTCAGAAGGACCAGGCCTACTTCATTCTCCACTGCACCCTTACCCTGCCTCTGACGCCCTAGTGACCGTGAACAGTAGGTCCCCACGACCATCAACAGGAAGCAGTGGACAGTAGGTGCCCATGACCATCAATAGGAAGTAGTGAACAGTAGGTCCCCATGACAATCATCAGGAAGCAGGGGACAGTAGACCCCCATGACCATCAACAGGAAGCAGTGGACAGTAGGCCCCCATGACCATCAACAGGAAACAGGGGGCAGTCTTGCCAACTGACTGTCATGCAAGCCTAGCCATGAAATATGGACTTTCTTTTCTCAACCTCACTTAATTCCACTGGACTTTGAAAGGGAGTGTTAGTATTGAGGGGTGCTAAGCAAGTGTCCCCATGAATCAAATGGGCCACTTCTTCCTGAAAGAGGAAAGGCCCATAGAGCCTCTGGCTGGGGATGAACCATCGGCCTGCTGGCAATGGAGGCACTCTGGGCATCTAAGGAACCTGTGCTTGCTGCCCAGCTGCTCTAGGGCCCAGCTGTCTAACTTTACATAAGAATGAAAGCCAATGTACCTGCTGAAGGGACCTTTCAGGCCTGGCTCTCAGATGCTAGGGAGAAGCAGCATCAGCTACATGCTGGCGCTGTCTTGGGGCTGAGGACCTTAGCTGGACAGAATCCAGCAAGCAGGGAATAGGGGATCTGTGCCCCCTGCAAGGCACCCAGTGCTTGAGGACACAACTAGAGTCAACTACTCTGGGTCTCCTGGCTCACTTCCTGCTCTAAGGTACTCTACCTTTGAATCCAGAACTCTTACTCGCTGACCCACTATCCTACACAGGTGTCAGCTTTTTCTCAGTGGAAAGTAACACTCACTTGTGGAATTTTATGTCTGAGAATCTGGTGGTTGTGTCAGTACTCAATTACAGCAGGGCTGTGTTTGCTGGAGAGCAGCCAGGAGAACAAGAGGGTCAGTGTCCAGTCTGCCTGTACACGAGAGTAAAGGCCAGAAAAGCATCCATCCTTCTTACCCACCAGGAAGAAGGCCAAGGCCCAGAGGAGAGTGTGTGCAGGATTCACGGAGGACTGATCTAGGCAGGCAGGGAGGTGCTGAGGGCTAGTCTCCTGCTCTCCTGACCACACACCTGTCTGAAGAGCAGCTCCTGCTCAGTGGGCGGGCGCTGACATGGCTCTGCCTCCTCCTCGTCACTCTCGGCAGGCTCTTGTTTCACCTGCACACCTGCCAATGCAGGCTCCTTCTGCCCCGGGAGCCGATCCAGGTAGGGCTCATCCAGCAGGGCCTGGTGCTCTCGGAGCTCCTCCTCTGTCTCCTCGGGATGGCTCTCTGGCTGCCGGGGTGGCTCACTGGGCTTGGGGATCATCTGCAATGCAGAGGAAACAAGTGAAGTTAGGACAGAGGTCACCTGCTGGACGAGACTCCTCATACTCTGCACTTGACCAGGCACCATCAAGGGGCTGTGGGAGCCCAGGGCCAGCCAGAGCCAGCCCCATCTGTGGTGCACAGGAAACGATGCTCAGGGCCATGGTGAGCTGGTGGGGGAGGGGATAAGGCTGGATTATATACTTGTCTCTGCTGTGACCTCGCTGACAAGAATTTAAGAGAGGAAGGGTTTATTTCAGCTTCTAGTTCAAGAGGGAAAACGCGATCCGCATGGTGGAAGGCTTGGCGACAGGACCAGGAAGCAGCTGGTTATACATACACGTCAGGAACAGAAGATGAAGAATGCTGGTGCTCAGCTCACTTTACTTTTTTATGTAGTCTGAAACCCCAGACCACAGAATGGTCCTACCTCAATTAACCCGACCTGACATGCCCAGAGATCTGCGTCCGAGGTGATTCTAGATCAAACCAACTTGGCAAGGAATCATACAGAGACAGACTGGCACAGGTGCTCACTAGTGCTTCTGTGTGCTAGGCACGGAGAAACTCAGGCAGAGGGGAGCAAGAGCATGCAGGGGAGAGAGGCCAGTGCCAGCGGCCCAGCCACTGCTCCTGAGACCAGCACCCTCCCTAACCACACTCCCAGCGGCATAGGAGGACAGCCAATGCGACAACTGGAAGGGGGTGGCCCTGGGAGGAAGTCCTCAGAACAGCAACTGACCAAGCTACTGCCCTCTGCAAGCTGCTGAAGGTACCAAGTGGAGAGGCCCATTTGCTGACTGGTGGAGCCCTGCTGGGAGTAGGTGCCAAGATTCCTGGTGGGGGGGCTGGAGAGATGGCTCAGCAGTTAAGACACTTGCCTCCAGTGCCTAAGGCCCTGGGTTCAATTCCCCAGGTCCCACGTAAGCCAGACCCACACGGTGGTGGCCCTGGTGCATTTTCTCTCTCTCTCTCTCTGCTTGAAAATGAATAAATAAAATATTTTTTAAAAAAGATTCCTGGTGGGTTAACACGAAGTCACAGAGGCAGAGTGTAGCGATGCTGGCCACAGAGCACACTGGGGTAAATGGAGGCAGTAGCTAGCTGAAGTGAGATGCTACATTATGTATCCATGCCAGACCACCCACCGCACACTTATTACCAAGGCAGGTAGGCACACCTCAGGACAGTGAGATGAAGACTCTCAGAGCAGTACGTGGAGACTTCACGCACTGGCTTCGACGAAGGCCTTGTTGGACGTTTGTCCTGCATGGCAGTTTCATGACTGTCATGCATGAGGTAACAGGATGGGTGAACTAAGTGTTTCACAGGGGCCTACAGGTCAGTGTTAGGGCGGCAGGAGGAGGGACAGAATCTGGAGAAGACACGGATGGATGTTCCTGAAGGTGGCCTGGCTTGCTAGGGAGTCATGGCAGAGGGACTGGTGGACAAAGACAGCTGAGATGGATTTGGGAGCAACCTTGGGCCCCAGGAACAGAACCCGACTGAATGTGTCAGAGGGTATGAGTACCAAAAAGGGGTTGACAGGGTTATCCATGCAGGAGTAGCTCACAGGGCTCAGCACAGGGTGCAGGCCTGCCAGAGCAAGTGGGATTGTGAGTGTGGGATCTGGGCCACAGAACTGGCCCAGACTTGTAGAACCAGGGTACTACCATGGGCCAGAAGTGAAAGGGGGAGCCAGACTCAGGCCGAGGCCTTAGACAAACACTCGTGGCCGCATGCATGTCTGTCTGTCTGTCTCTCTCTCACATACACACACAAAGGAGGAGGGAAGGTGCCTTATAGGGCTGCTTCATCCAAGGTGAGCAGGACCTCAGGAACACGGGCCACTGTGAAGGTCCAGCAATAAGACAAAAAAAAATGCTGGGGGCCAGCAGGCCAGCACCAGTGGAGGCCATCACAGGAGGAATACAGGCTTTGTCCTCTGTCGGGGAAAGCCTGGTGTACTGGGCACATGGATGAAGCTCTGCTTCCAGTTTTGGTCCAATGCCACCTTTACATTTCAGAGCTGAAGAAAAATGTCAGCGAGAACAAAAGCAGCCCTTCACTGGGTGCCTAGGCCTAGGTGAGAGGAGGGTCCTGTTACCAGTATGCAGGCAGCTGAGTCCCATGTCTGCCCCCCACCCCCCACACACACCAAGGTATCTGCATTCTGTTGACCCACAATATCTTCTGTGGCCATTTTTGGCTCAACTACAGGACCCTGTTCTGTTTGATGGCATGTCTCTTCAGTGTCCTTGCAACAACCTGGGCTCCTAGGACCTTTGGTCGTTCAGGTCACACTTTTCTTGCACAAGAGATCACTTCCTCATCACAAGACTGTGTGGAGTACTTTCAGGAACACTGAGGGTGACGGATAAAGGTATGTCCCACTCGGAAGCCTGACAGCTGAGGTTTATCACCTTGATGCTGACCCTATGTGTGGCCGAGGGCCCCTCTCGGGTTGTGCTGATGTAGGTACCTGTCTGTGGGCTGTCTACTTCTCAGGCTGCTGCTGGGAGGGCCTTGGACTTCACTTTCCTGTCCTCTCACCTGTCAAGGGCTCCCACCACTATGACAAGCTGATGGTGGGAGCTCACTGATGCCATGCAGGCAGTCTACCTGGCTGGGCAGGGCCAGGTGGTTGGGTTCTGGGCAGCAGGTCTACCTTGAGAGTGGTAGCAGGAACAGGGTCCTAGCTGGAGGAACACACAGTCCTTCACAACTAGGTGCCCTCTGCACACCTCCGTACAAAGCAGAGGCCTGAGTCCCTCCTGAGAAGTTACAGCTCAGGAGACTTCCTGAGGGAGAATTCTGCTGTGCAAAAGGTTTCTGGAGGCCAGGTCCATGCTGCTCCGGCAGGTCACAGGCAGATGCTGACATCCAGCTCCTACCTCCTGAGAGGGCCGAAGTTCTGAGGTCTATCCCCAGAGGGAGCCTTGGAGGCACAATATCATGGCAGCAGGGCGTCCAGGACACAGCAGTCTACAGTGCCAGGGCCACTCATCTCAGAACCAAAGTAGGTATAGGTGCTACCAGCTTCCCTGAGCCCCAGCCACCAGCAAAGCCTCTCTCCCTCCCCTCTCGCTCTCTGATAGTCAGCTCTTCAAGTCCGGCTAAGGACTGGCCTCAGGAGATGATGCAGAAGAGGCCAGCAGGGAAGCAGCAGCAATTCAGTTGGTATTGTCCATCAGGACCCACTTTTATCAAAGGGTGAACAAATGCACTTCATATTCAGAACAATAACTTCAAAATGTCAGGCTCGAGTTCATGGCCAAAACCACACTGGCAAGCCACACCAGTGTTTAAAAACCATTGGCTGCACTCACAATCTGACCAGCCAAATGAGTCCAAGTTCTCACATTCTAATGGAGAGCCCCTGTGAGGGAAGTGCGGTCAACACTGAGGCAGGCAGCAGCTTACCACTCTGTCTGCACCTGGATCCAGTGTGTGGACGCAAAACTGTTCCAAGAACCGCCCTCAGCTCCAGTACCAGAGATGCCCTCAATATCCTCTTCCCACAGAGATAGAAGGAAGGCACTTTGTTCTGAACATAACTTCCCACCTCATGCAATGAAGCCATAGTGAGACGGGTCCAGGGCCCTTCCCTGCTGGCCTCAGAGCTCCACTCACCCTTGGACAGCTCACATTCCATGGAAAGTTCCTTCCCTCAGCACGTCTTTCTGTGAAGTACGCTGATGCAGAAATGGCACTCACACTGGCGGTGATCGCCCAGTCAGGGACATGGTAGCCACCCCAATCCTGCACCAAGGAGGTGAAAGGCCCTGGCAGGCTCATTCTGCCTCTCAGGCCAGTCTCCTGGTGTGGGCCTTAGGAAAACTAGTGACCACAAAGGCTGCTAAGAACATGCTACCAGGACAGAATGGGCGGCCTGCTTCAGTGACAACTCTGGGGCACTGGTACTAGAAGATGGAGGCGGAATGAGCAGCAGCCAGGGAGCCCTGCTGTAGACCCAGCGCATCAAGCAGAATGAGGATAGTCCTCAGGGAAGAACCTCCTCTCAAAGCAGGGCAAGAAAACTGGTACCAGATAGCATAGAGAACATCACTGTCTTTCTGGGCGTCCCAGGAAAACATTGTGTAAACATTTCAATCAACTGTCATTTGCTACCATAAATCAATCACATAACAAAATCCAGTGCGATTACCCAGCTTCTAAATCATTCTTCAAGAATACACCACATAGGAATGGGTGTTTCCCATCTTCCTCAAACCTCCTACCACATCACTCAAGGAGTGACATATGAAGTAAATAAGCCGAGGCTGGAATTAGAGAGACGGTGTGAACGTGTTTTTGACACCTGGTAATACAGATGCTTGGCAGCGCCTGTCTCACCCCCATGCCTTTCCTGTTTTTTTTTTTTTTTTTTTTTGGTGCTCATGAATGAGTGTGGACACTCCTGTGTGGAGGTCAGAGGTTGATAATGGGTGCTTGCTTTCCACCTTGCTTTTTTAAGGTAGGTCTCTCACTGAACCTGGAGCTCACTCAGCTAGTAAGTGCAAAGGACCTTCCTGTCCCTCACTAGTGTTGGGGTTACAGCACTGCACCATCATGCTCGGCTTCTATGTGGGTGCTGGGAACCCACACCCAGGTCCTCATAGTTACATGGCAAGCACTTTACCCACTGAGCCATCTCCCCAGAGATGGAGAGCCGACTGCAGTGCCTGGAGGGCGGGAGGGCCTGGCTTAGCCTGTGCTGCTCAGGTGGTCTAGAGGAGCTAGAGCACAGTGGAGTGGGCCTGGGCAGGAAATGATAGCCATGTAGAGGGGTCTTCTCCCAGATACTCCCACTGCTCTGGGAGTCTGTCACTCCCGGAGTGGCACGAAAACCCCCATCTTGGCAGGATGCAGGGACTTGAGAGGGAAACTGGCGCTGCTTATGAACATGCACTTCTCTTCCAGAAGAGTCTCCCTCATCCTGAGTCTACCCTCCTCTTCCATAGGGAAGCACCAGAGGGCCTGGACCTTGAAGACAGGGCTGCTCTCATCTCAGTCTTCTGGAGTCAACAGAAGTTCAAGAATATTACATTCTAGCCGGGCATGGTGGTGCACACCTTTGATCGAAGCACTCAGCAGGCAAAAGTAGGAGGATCGCTGTGAGTTTGAGGCCAGCCTGAGACTCTGAGACTACATAGTGAATTCTAGGTCAGCCTGGGCTAGAGCAAGACCCTACCTCAAAAAACCAAACCAAACCAAAAAAAAACCTCCCCAAAACAAAAAGACAATGTGCACACATGCGCGCGTGCGTGAGCTCCTGGGCTGTTTTCAACATACTCATCTGAGTTTCACATTGAGGATGCTTCAACACCTGAGGCCAGCATTTAATGGAAACACTGAGTCCTTGTTTCCCCAGCACTCACCTTTCCTGTCTTCCTCCTGAAGATGGAGATGTGTAATTTTCAGTGGGTGCATGGACTCTGTACGCTGGCCTGGCCCCAACCCACCTCCACCTTGTGGCCCCACACTAAGTGGTTACAGGTTCCCAGTGACTTGGAAAGAAAGCTGGGGCCTCTGGTGTGGTCTGCTTTACGATCCACTTGGGAAATGGTCTTATAAACCCAAGAAAGAAGAGCTCAGGTAGACACCCCCATGCTGACACAGAGGCATTGTGCACAGGATGTGGCACGCTGACTCACACATAGTGATGGGCCGTGGGGTCCTTGGGCTTCTCCTGTCGCACAGACACGGAGCACCTGCACTTGAGAGCCACACAGCACCACACCTCCAAAGGCTCTGGGCTGCACTCGAGTGGGTGCTTTGCTGTGCCTCCCTTTCCTGCCTCTGGCCATTCAAGATCAGCAGGGACCAAGGGAGGCTTGCAAGGCACTAGGCTGACCTTGCTCATGGGTGCCAGCTGATTGGATGGCGGGCACAGACCCGCCTTACCCCTCTGGTGCCAGCTGGGTGGATGGCAGATACAGACCCACAGACTCGACTTAGCCCTATGGTGTGGCCGGGCGGACAGAGTGCCTAGCCCCACCTGACCCCTCCTCAGGTGAGGTGTAGACCCACCTTGCTCAGGTGCAGCTGCTGCTGCTGGAACTGCTGCTTGTGCTTCTCCAAGAACTGCTGGTGCTGCTGCTGGATCACCAGGTGCTGCAGGGCCTGTGTGTTCTGCGGCAGAGGCGCCGACTGTGTGCGCCCCAGGGGGCGGTGCTGCCGCAGCTTGTGGATAGACGGGGACACCCGGTCTGCACCAACCAAAGACTGTGTGTGGAGGGGCAGCGCCCCCAGGCCTGAAAGATACCAGTCTGAAGATAATATGGAGGAAAAACAGCAGAGGGGAAGAGGAAGAAGAGAGGGGGAGAGAAGCTGTTGAGTAACCAGGAGGCAATGATGTATACCTGCCAGCCCAGTCACATGTGACATGTGAGCTGCTCTGCAAACAGGCCAATTTCGGCGAGAGGTGGTGAACCCCAGCATGAGGACACAGAGAAGCAGACAAGCAACTGACACCTGAACGTCAAGTCAGCGCAGTCAGCCTAGCAGCTCTGCCATAGGAGGCAGCTCCAAGAAGGAGGACCAGGACCTCCCCTGGGGATCAGCCTGCCACACTGCCCCAGGGAGCCCTTGCAGGAGGGCTGTCCTGGCTCCAGCACACCCACACACTCCATTACCAGTAGGAGGGGCAGTCTGGCAAGAACTGACAGCAAGAACCTGCCATGGCCAGACACCAGGCTGTCTGAAACCTTGACCTTTAGAAATTGTAGCCTGACTGTCAGGGTGGGGGTCATCAGGAGAGAAGGGAGAACAGCACCAGAAGGAAGCCAGCCTTCTCCAAGAGCAAGTGAGCCAAATCTAAGGAGAGGCAGGCAATTGCAGCAGACACAGCAGTAGGAGGCGCAGAAGGTGGTGGCTGTAGGATAAGGCGCAAAGATGGGCCTATGGGGAGGGCCTTGGAGAGGAACACCTGCTCCCACACACCTCCCCTGGCCGGAGGCCGTGCTGGCGCCATGTGCTCTGGGATGGGCACGCTGCAGGCATGCCAGATGCCGAGGTGCTGCACTCTTCCCTTCAACCCTAGCAGGGACATCACTGTTCTAGATGGCGGGGAGTGTGGGCCTCTGGAGACAGACACAGGGAGGAGAAAGCCCACTCAGGAAGGAGAACAGGATGAGGAGTTCTCTCAAGACCAGCATCAGGGTCACATGGCAGGGAGAGGTGGGGAAGGGCTTGGGGAACTCTGGGAAAGATGGGGTGGGCTGCTGAGGGAGAGTGTGGAGGCACCGGCCTGAGATCTAAGCACTCAGCAGTTACAGGCAGGAGGATCCGAGTTTGAGGCTAGGCTGGTGCATCAAAGCAACACCATCAACAAAAAGAGAATAACACCCAGCTGCCACAACCAGAAGACCAATACCCAGTGAACTGCGGGTAACCGGGCACTGCCTCTTGGGAACCCAGCCTTTTCATCTCATACTCTGCTAGCACCCCACTTCCCAGAGAGGAGGTGAAGCCCACAGGCATTGACAGGAAGGGGCCCAAATGTAACATGAAGCTCCAGTCCATGGTCAGTGAGACGCCACTCTCTGTCTCGGGGACAGCAAGGCAGGACACAGCACTTCCGTCAGACCAGTGATTCGGAAGCGCACAAAGGAGATGAACATGTGACAAAAGAACATTCGCCCAAGAGGCCAATACACATGCTCAGCTCTGGACTCTGACACTCCAGCCAGAGGCACACAGGCCTGCTCGTCTGCAGTGACTCCAGGGGCATCAGGAAGCCATGAGTTAGGAATGGTCATCTACTAAGTGGTTATCCCTTGTGCAACAGAAACACTGTCGTGTCTGAAACGGTGTTTCCATAGTGCTATCATTATGCTCATTTTAGAAAAATTTCCTATTTTTCTAAATACAACTATCTTCAACAGGGTGACTTCAGTGCTTCTGAAACTTGCTCGCTTGTGCTGCACCACCAGAGGCAGGAGCAAGAGCTCCTTAACCGACAGCTCTCCAAGCACAGACTGGTTTCTTGCCATACTGAGGTCACTATCACATGACAGGAGCACACAAAGGAACTGTACTGTGCACTCAGGTGTTCCTTCCTCCTTCTCTCAAAGCTACAGGAGGCTGAGCAGGCTAACCTAACTGCCCAGAGCCCAGGCCATGACCCATGTATGGTGCTCACCTGTGACAAGGGGCGTCTGTGTGGGTGGCTGCTCCAGCAGAACCATATGCTGCAGAAGAGGGTTATGAGCTGTCCCGCCATCCCGCTCCAAGGGTGAGGTGCTCAGGTATGGGGTGAGGTGGGTGCCAGGGAACAGGGAGATCCGCTGCTGGAGGGCTGGGAGAGCAAGCCTCTCGGCGTCCTGCTGGCCTGCTGAGCTCTAAAAGAGACAGCCAGGACACTAAGGATGCAAGACCACAACATCCACCCATGTCACACAGACCCATCCATGGAGGCTGACTTACAGCAGAAGGGCCAGTGGCTGGAAGTCCTAAGGTGATATTGGGCAAGGAGGGCGATGTGTAGAGAGGAAGTGGGGCAACTGAGCCTTCTCGAGTCACAAGTCTGTGTGCCAAGCTGGTCTGCAGATAGAAGACACCATAACCATCACATGGTCATCCATGGTCATGTCCAGCTGACTGTACTGATATGTGGATGCCTGTTGCAGAAACGGGCTGCACAACCTGTAGGACTGTAAAGCACGCCACAGGACCAGGGACACGACTGAGTTCTGAGAGCATCCTCCTGTCTCCTTGTCCATCATCACCTTGTTTTTAATCAACTTGCTTATTTGCCATACAACTGTGTAAAGCAGATCCAGGGTAAGACATACCGCAAACGTTTCTGATGTTGGGAGTCTTCCCAAGCACCGCAGCACAGCAGAAACTAAAGGGAACCTTGACGAACAGGTAGACTCTGTTCTCACGAAAGGCAGGTAATGGTGGCAATACCCACAATGCACAGGGATAACAAGCACTGGAGAGCTTTTCAATCCAACATCAAGTGACAAAGAGAAAGAGTGCACAACAAAGACAAATGGTGAAAGAGCTCCTATCAAGGAGAACAAACTCTTGAAAAAAGGTGCAAATCGTATTTACCAACTCATCCGTTGGCAGACTTTCTAAAGGGCCAGGAAAGCAGAAGCTCCAGGCCATGAGCGATCCACTGCTGTGTCACGGGCAGCTGTGGCAATCTGTTGGAAGCCTTTTGCTCTGAAATGGCAGTGTGAGGACCCCATGTTCAGGAGCCGTCAGTCCTAAGGAAACAATTCCTGACCACACTAGGACTTGGCTTCAGGGCCACGTAAGGCAGCAGTGTGACGGCGTTAGTCGCGTCTGCCAATGGTAAATGAATACAGGGACACATCTGCACACCAGGACACAGAGGAAATACCCTGATGATGATCTGTAAGTCACTGAATAGCACACTTGCTACACAGAGCTCACACTCATGAGTCTGAGGTGGGGCCCGAGACTCAGGGCAGGCTGGTGGGAGCGTACTGGGATGTGGGCTACTGCACTGTGCAAAATCTTTTTGCTACAGAATGGACACTCCCTCTACATGCTAAGACACGAAGTGCATGTTGGATGAGCAGAGTAAACAAGGCTGCAGGGACACTAGACTGGCACACAGATGTGGACACAAGTGATGTTTGTCACAAATGCTTAATACCATTTTCGCTTAGTTCTCACGGTGGAAACTTTAAAATCATGCTTTAAAATTTCATTTCCAAGACAAAATATGTCTAAAAGCTAAAAACTTTCACAATGTAACCTGTCTGCATCCTTGGCTAGAAAACAGATTCTTCTCCCCTATAGGGAGGTGTGATGGTTAAGTTTTGTTGTCAACTTTATCTATTTAGGAATCCACAGGCATTCCTCTTGGGGTGGTCTCTGAGGTTGCTTCCAGTAAGGGTTAACTGGAAGAAGTCTTTTCTCCAGAGTGAGGCCTTCCCCCAGACACAGCAGCCTTCCTGGAAGGGGGATTTATGTAAGGAAGCTCCAGGTGAAAAGGCTCTCCTTCCTCCCTCCTGGCTGCCTGTGCTGCTTGCTGGTGAGTGCTTTCCGTCCTGTTCATCCACCCTTCCTCGCACTGGAACCAAGTTTCCTCAGCCTTCCTCAGGCCTTCAGTGCTGGATGGGGACTGTGGAGGCATCCAGCCATGTGGACTGAGCAGCTACTGGGTTCCTTGACTCTCAAGCCTGCAGACTGCTATTGTTGGACTGCCCTAAGCTAATCCAATAAATCCCCTTTTAACTACAATTCATTCTGTCAGTTCTGTTCCCCTAGAGAACCCGGACTAATACAGGAGGCTACGTTAGTGTCCTAGACTTTCAGGGCACAGGCAGCCATGGGCTCAGGGCTCGTGAAGGCCCTGGACGTTGTGGGGAGCTACCTGGGAGCATGTGTGCCTCACCAATCTCTAGGCTGTGAAGATAGGCAGGAAGGTGTTAAAGGGTTTCTGAGAAAAATGCTTTTCCTAGACAACTGTCTGTGTCAAAAGTACGAGAAGTACTGGTAAGCTGTGCTCCGAGATGCTCGGCCTGTAACAGAGAGCAGGGCTACTGTGATGTGATTAGCTGCAAACAAAATAAACCGAGCTTCTAATGTTTGTGAAGGTGTCACTTCCTTAGCACTGAAGTGGCTGTTTGGGTAATTTTTATATGGGACTAAAGCCGTCTTGAGCACTGTCCATTTGCCCATGCAGAAACAGCAAAGCGTTCATGGTGTCCCCTGGCTCTGGGTAGAACCCATCCATGCAGGATGGGCTCATCCACGTCCTGGAGCACTGAGATGACTTACAGAGCCAAGGGCCTGAGGCCCGAGCCATGCGCTCACACTCTATAACGGTGTGGACGGTGGGATGGGAAGGTGAGTGAGTCACCAGATCTTCTCTAGAAACCCACTCCCCTGTAGACAGGGCCCACCCTCCATGCCTCGCCTACTTGTCCAAGGTGTCCTGCTAGGCAGCCCTTGGCCATGACACCACATGTGAGTAAATACCCATACACCAGCTCTGCCTGTGAAATGAAACATAGAATTATTGGGGACCTTTTGTGCTAACTTGTGGTAGCTTAATTTGCATATCATATGACTTATAAAAGAACCAAGCCCATGCATACCCTCCCAATGAGGCTAAGTGTGTAGCAGTCTAAGTAAACCCTTGGGCCCACCACCAAGAGAGCAGGAGTCCACTTCCCAGGGTAGGAAGTCGTTTGTGGTTGTGTTCTGAGGCTGATTCCAGGCAGGCCTCAGCCATGGTCCAAGTCCTGCACAGAAGAGCTATTAAAACTTTTAACAACCTAAGGAAGTACTTAAACTAGAAGGCTAAAGAATCATAAAAAAAAAAAAAATAGAGGCATAAAGAAAAAAACATGGCTGTAGCAAGCCGGTGACAGCAGTGTGAACTTCATTCCTAGCAGTAACACACTTTTATAGGAAAGGGACGGAAATCTGAACCGAAATGCTCAGTGCTTGTGCCTGTGTATCCTAGCGAAGATTGTCAACCCCTTGAAAGGGCAGGACTCACTTCTCAATATTTAAGAAGGAAAGAACTATACTAAAATACAGCCTCCTGTAAGTTAGAAGGAGCTCGGAAGGAACTTCCCACTCAGTAAGCTCTTGAAGACAGCAAACGGCAGTTCTGGCTCAGTCTAGAAAGCTTTTGGAGGCACCCTGCCCGCCTGGCCTGTCCCAGCCTGCAGCACAGATGCAGGCAGCTGAGTTGCTTGTGTTCCATAGCCTGGCTAGTGCCTGCTTCCCCCTTTGTGGGCAGCATGCAGAGGAGTTTCTCTGCTACTGGTGCTCCTGTCCTGGGAAAGGTGCTGGGTGCCAGAGATGCTGGCAAAATGAAGGAAGGGTGCCATGTAAGCACAGCTGCCAGGACCTTCTGTTCTGAAGAGCCACCGACCCTCCTCTCCTGTTACAGTTGTGACTTCCAGTGACAATCGTCTCCCTGACACTTGGTTTGCTGTCTTATTAATTTGTTGATTTCTCAAACATTTCCTTACTCCCCAATTATTCCACATGCCTACTGGGTACCATGAGATGCAGCCTGGGTGGTGATACTTGCTTCTGCAACATGCATGGGGAGACCCGACACCATGTAAACTAAGACACTTGCACTTCAGGGAGGTTGTGAGGATGGGGAGGGAAGATAACACCCAGAAGCCCCTCCCAAGGGGGCCGTGCTCCTTGCTGGATGGCCAGGCTCAGGAGGAGTGCAGGTGGAGCACTTGGCAGTCCTGTGACTACTTTGGGTGCACTGACCTCAGCTGGGACGTTGGGCACTGTGGGTGCAATGCCATTTTCGGTGCTGACGTTGCCCGAGCTGCTGTTGGGAGAGCTGGGCCCGGAGCCCGGGGCGCTGCTGCACGCGGAGTCTGTAGGTGAGAAACAGCAGTTGGGTGCAGGCTGGACCTGGATGGCTGTGCTCATGGTTGGGTGCAGGTTGGGCACGGATGGCAGAGTTCCATCCATAGGGCACTGTGGATCACTTTCCTCAGGTTTCTGCTTGCTCACCCTGCTGGTGGGCGGAAAGCAGGACCAGAAGGACAGGGTGTGGCTCCAAAGCAGGGAGGGTGACTGATAGGCTCCACACAGCCCTTTAACCACTCTGTAGCTCTTTTGGATTTCAAGATGCTTTGAAACACCAGAAAGGCAAGACACAATACTTAATATTCTAACGAGATACACGCCAAAGACCTTGACAGTGAAAGATCAAATTCACTGAAGATAATTTCAAACCAAAAAGCTGGTTGGATTCCTTTGAAATCATACAGGAGTCATGCCTCTGGCTCCGCCCTGCTCAGGTGGCTCTGCCACCTCTCACACTGAGGGCTGCCCTACCCTCAAGCACACAAGGTGGGCAGCCCCTGAGCTCTCCATGTTTATCTGGGTTTGGCCCAGTGGCCTGTTTGCCCGAGAAGTCCAGGTGCCTGCCACTGTGGACACGGGGGGGGGGGGGGGTGTCATCGAAGGGCTTGGGGATGCTTTCCTCAGCAGTCATCTCCTACGGGTCTGCTGGCCTGCCCCAGAGTTCAGGAGGCACTCAACCTTAATGGCTCCCAGGCAATCAGCTGCTCTGAAAATGGCTACAACTGTAGCACTGAGTGACATGGAAGAGGGGGAGACAGGAGGGAAGGAGCCAACATGCCCAGCACCCTCTCAGAGCTAGCAGGAGCTTAGCCTTTGTGAGCTCCAAAGGTGTTTATCCCCACTGCACAAAAGAAACTGGTCATCTAGCAGAGATCTGCCTAGGCTCAGTAAGACACAGGGCAAACATCCCTATGCTAATTTTGGCAGACAAGAAGTTTGGTCCTCTGTGGACCAACCTGCCCACTAAGCACCCCAGGCCCTTCTCACCCCTAATAGATATCTGCACCCTCCTCCTACTCTACCACCCTATCTATATTCAGAGCTCCAGGGGGCCAAACAAGCTGTAGCCAGCACCTGCCACAGGTGGCGAACACTCTCTCAGTACCTTTCCATCCCTCCCTTTGCAGATTACAGCACTTGCTGGTTCCCTCAGGTGTGTGTAAGTGTCCCTGCTCTCACCAGCAGGGAGCCTACCTGTGCTGAGCAGGTGTTGGTGTTTCGCTCCCAAACATGTGCTTTCTCCAGTCCCCACTTTACCTTTGGGAATCACACAGCCATCGTGCCCCAACCCAGACCTTACTCCATGCCGCTGGGACTCTCTCCAGCTACCCAGCAGCCTTGGCTAGTCCTCCTCAGAAGCATGAACACAGCAGGTCCTCCCTATGTGCTGCACTGTGGGGGGCCAATGGTAAGAGCATGCCTCTGATTGCTCATCCAATTTTAAGTCCTTATTTCAGGTCCCTCCTAGGAATCAGGTATAAGGAAATAAACATAAATGCATAACCACACTGCCATTATTTACATCAGCTAAATGGGGATGCCATTGCACTGCCAAATTTTGTGAGTTATGAAGTGAAAAGGATAAAAGGCTGGATGGTAAGAGGCAGCACTTAACTTTGGGGGGAGCACACATACTGAGGAGCATGGGAAAGACGGCTAAGTGGGCAGCACAGGTGTGGTAGCTTATGTGCTCTTTTGGGTTCGCCAACCAGTGTGGACTTCTTCAGTTTGCTGGGAAAAGCCGTGTAAGCCTGTGTGCTTCTGGCCAGTCTCATGGTCCTCATGCGGAGTATGGGTCTTCTCTGCCTCCCCAGTGGGATGCTACCTTGCTCTGCTAGGATGGTCTGTCCTGAAGCCCTGGCTGAGCTGATCAGGGCGAGCACAGCCCCCATCCCACCCCCACCTCACTTATCATCAAGCTATAGCTCAGATGCCACCTTCCTGACAGCTCTACCTGGCCAGCATGGTGTCCATGGACCTTCCTGCCCTGGGCTCTGTTCTGGCAGAGCTACACACTGACCAGTGTCTCTGGTGGCCTTGTGCCTCAATTAGATGGCAAGCAGCTCCTTCACTGTGTCTATGACCAGCCTACTAGTCTAACTCTCCAATGGCATTAAGTAGTCACTGGATGGGTGGCAGTGCCAACTTTTAAATATGGCAGCTTCTCATAGCTGTGTGACTAGCTCATGTATGCGTGAGGATGAGGCCATGCCAGATGCTGCCAAAGGCAGCAGGCTGCACTTGAGTGTGAACACTTTCCAGTTGCACAGCCCCTGACTCTAACAGAACCCCATCTCTAGGCAACAGAAGCAACAGAAAACTACATGGAAAGGAAGGCTGTGGCAAACAGGAGGGCCCCAAACTACAAGCTGGTCCTGGAGTAAGCACTCACACTGCTGGCTCTGAAGTGCCTGGCTTCGCTGGTGTGTGAGATATCGTACTTGTTGAGAAGAACAGCACAGGAGCCCTTCTGTCCCTCTCCAGGACAGCAGCACAGCCACTGCCCCAAACAGGAACACATGGGACGGGCACCATTCACAGGTCACATGGGACGGCACCATTCACAGGTCACACGGGACGGCACCATTCACGGGTCACGTGGGACGGCACCATTCACGGGTCACGTGGGACGGCCACCATCCACAGGTCACATGGGACAGGCACTATCCATAGGTCACATGGGACCGATACCATTCAGAGGTCACATGGCAAGGGCACCATTCACAGGTCAACAACCAGACCTCTGGCTTCTAACAGCATGCTTAAGGCCCTGGTCTTCCTGTAGGAGGCTCTGAACGGCAGCCTTTCTAAATCATGATGCTAGGATTTAAGGAGCCATGGAGGTGTACTCCATGGTGAGGGGGTAAGCCTAAGTAAGAAGTGCTGGGAAGAACTTCCTGGGGAGAGGGAAGCACCCACAGGACTGGGGTGCTCCCCGAAGGACTGTGTCACTACCCGATGGGGCCAGCAGCAGCAGGTTTCCTGGAGCAGCACCAGCTGATCTCCTTGCTCTTCCTTGGCTCAGATGGCATACTGCAGGGAACAATCTGGAAGGCTCTGCTCTGGAGGCAGAGATAGCAGGCGGCGACACACCATCACTGCTAATGGGCTGCGTAGTTGTCTATCAAATCCTCCTTCAGAGCCCCACTGGGAACCTTCCCTGAGACGCCTTTCCCCTGGGCTAAATGACAGCCTTCTGAGGCACGGGCCAGGCACCCGGACTCCTCCAGGCTCCCCAAGTCCCTAGCCACACCTGACATGCAGGATTACTGAAGAAGACTGTTAGGGAACTGTGCCAGGTGGAGACACAATTTTCAAAGGTGCCAGAGTACAGAGGGGTAGCAGGGGTGGGTTTACGTGTTCCCAGACATACCTGTGACATCCAAGGGACGCTTTTTTAGAGCAGTGACCACAGGGCCATCTTTCCTACGCAACAGTGGACTACTTCGTCTCTCAGCCACTTTCTGCTTGAGCCGGGACCGTAATTTCAGGTTGGGCTCAGAAGCTGCAGGAAAGAAGATGTAGTTACAGGCAGGGGACACAGCTGGTAATCACCCACTCAGGCTGCTAAGTGGAAGGCAGCACTCTCTGGGCAATGGACTAAGATCACCTTTCATGTGTCATGGACATGCTGCCATCCCACACTGGTGATGTCATCACAGCGTACCAGCAGACATGAACTGAGGTCACTGTCTGATTTATTGGGCATAGTAGGAAACCAATGAAGTGTGACTGTCATTCAATGGGGTATTTCTTAATGTGCTCCTAAGTGAAGCATCTAAAATTTTTTAATAGTGTTGCTCTGAAATCTAAGGAAAGCTGACCAACGGGCACCTTTCAGGTCTGTGAGCCATGTCATTATCATGGCTTCTAAATCATGTGCTTTCCTGTCCACCTGTGGATGGCCACAACCGGGGAGCAAATGCCTCTGTGAAGGCCTTTGAGGCTCTGAAGCACAGGTCCAGGACCAGCCGAGTCACTTCTTGGCCTGCATCTGTCTCCCTCTGCTGTTGACACTGGCCGAAGGGTCAGTACTGGGGACCATTTGGTTGTATGACAGCTGGCCTGTGTGGACAGTCATGTACTTCATGGACCTGCAACTCGGAGCCTATGGTGGTTCCCACCCCTGCAGGAGGTCAGAGCCTCCCGTCTCAGCCCTGAGTAGAACACGCAGAAATCTTCTGCAGTCGAGTGCCACCCACTGGAAGAGGCATGTCTGTCCTCCACCTATCTGCTTTCAGAGGCCAGGACAGCCTGGGATTGCCCACACAGCAGTCAGCTACCTGCCAAAGCCCCTTAGGTCTGTCTCCAGTTTCAGGCAGGCTTGTCTATTTGTGAATCAGTGAGATGCCACCTCTTGACACTAAGTGCCCGCTGCTCTCAATCCTCTCAGAAGGGTAAGTTCCTCACTTACTGTGATGGTTAGGTTTTGTTGTCAACTTGACCTTTTTAACTATCTTGGGTAGGTCTCTGAGGATGTTTACAGGAAGGCAGCCTCTCAGTAGGGGGCAGGATGTAAAGAAGTTCAAAGAAGCTAGAACTAAAACATCCTTTCCTGTGTGGGCAGTGCAGGAAGGAAATTCCAGAGACTCAGGAAGCCATTAAGTCTGGGGAAGGGCTGCAAGACCCCACCCTAAGGCTATATAAAGAAGAAGAAATTCTCTTTGGCTCTCCTGCCTGTTTGCTATTGTGTTTGTGGTGTAGGTGATGGGTTTCTCTCTCTGCTTGGACCTGTGAAAGGGGAGCAGCCTCTTGCATTCTGGAACTTCCCCTGTATCTATAGCTACAAATAAATACTTCCCTCTCCCAAATTTTGCCTGGTTAGAAGATTCATCCCAGCGGCATGTGGCTGACTACAACACTTGCAGATGGAATTTTACCCATAATCAGGATTCAGAGGCCTGGGCTCTAAGGAAGTCAAGGGGGGGGGGGCTCCGCCTTGGGAAGTATCTGTGCTAAATTTTCTCTACATGGAAAGAGGAAGCTGTGAGGCAATGGAGTTTCCAGGTTCCTGGAAACAGGCAGGCAAAACAGGTTTCCTAAATCAGCTTCCTGGAAGTCGAGGCAGGATGGAACTGGTGGCTTCAGAGGAGAAAGGGAAACATGAACTCCCACGGGCTGCTGGCCCACTATGACCACATGGGATGTTGCAGGAAGGCCCTTTCCACTTTGTGCATTTGGCTTTATGTGAGTACTTGGGGATCGGACCTAGGCCAGCAGGCTTTGCAAGCCAGTCCTTTAACCGCTGAGCATCTCCCCAACCCCAAGAAAGCCCTTTCCAGATGCCGAGTGTGAACTGGGACTGTGCCACCCAAGTTCCTGGCTTCCAGAACCATGAACTATTAAATACATTATTTTTGGTTTTGGATACTTTGTTTATAGCAACAGAAAATGAACTAGGACATGTGCAAACTGCAAGAAGGATGCTGTCGGTGGGTGTAGGTATCAGTGGTCCAATCCAGTCCCTGGTACCCTTCTCTTTCATGACAGAACAGAAGCATACACTTTTAGAGACCCAGTGGGGTTGTCCTTGGGCTGCCCAGAGGCAGTGGGAAGAACCAGGCCCACCTCACCTGGATTCCAGGCAGAATCTGGAGGAATGAGAAGTAGAGACACTGCTGCTCTAATCTCCCAGCAAACGCCAAGAGACTGGTAGGAAGGTGGAGTTGGGCCATGGGAGACGACCAGCTGTGGAGGCTGTATTTGGAAGACCTTGTCTAGCTTTGAGCTCTTGGGAGAGGGGTGAAGGCTGGGCTGAGAAGCCAGGGCCTGCAAGCTGAGCTCTGAGCCCAGCTACCAGACCTGGGTGCACAGCTACATTTATTTCCATGTAGCCCTCCACTACTGGAGTTGAAGTAGTCCTGCCAGTGTGTCTGGAGGGATGATTCACTGGTGGAGGGGGTCTAGACCATCTCACATCTGGGGGAACTAGGGCAGCTTCTAGAGAGACCTCCTCAACCTGCTCACCTGTCTCTCCAAGCATCACTGAAGGTGCACCAAGGGGGGAGAGAGTCCTCTAAGACACTCATGCATGAAGGAGAAGGAGCTAGGGACGGACTTGGGGAGGTGGGCTGGCTAGGCCCATCATACCTCTCGAGTACATAAAATCTGTCATGTTGTATGTTATTTTCATGAGGGAAATAAGACCCCCAAGATCATCTGGGAGCCCAGAAAGGCCCAAGCAAACATGCCTGGAGTACAGAAGAGAGCAGGGACGTGTCGCCATGCACACACATTAAAAGCCTCTAAGGACTGAGAGAATGCAGCCTACTTGCAAGGTCAACAGAATGTATTTATGAGTAGTTATTCAAGAATGTCATTGTAACTGGACCACAGTACATTACAATAGAAACCTTCCTTTCGGAGTCTTTCACACCACTGCCTCTTCAGAAATGGACAGATGACAGTCACTAAGCATCAGCAGTGTTCAGGCTTGTGAGCAGCCATGTCCAGAGTGACAAAGGGAACCTTCCTGCACACTGTCATGTGAGCTTAAACACTTCCTCTGGACTCCTCATAATCAATGTTGTTAATGAGCTGGTGATACCTTGTTAAAAACTGGACAGTAACCAAATCTTAGAATCCTCTGGAGCTTTCCCCAAGTGACATGTGTTTGCTCTCCCATTCTTACCCAAGAGAGCTCTGAAGGTGGGCTGTACTACAAGGTTAGACACGGACAGGCTGTGCTGGCCTGGGCTTCCAACAGTTTCAAGATCAATCTATTCCAGCACAGGGGGACAACAGCTGCAGACTGAGAAGCTGGGAGAGGTGGGCAGGGGCTCAGGGCCATGTGGCTGTGGTGACCAGCAGTAGCTGATGACATCCTGGTGTCTGAAGGTGCATGCTACAAGTTACAGGCTTCTGCACCTTCGAGCAGAACACGACTGCTCCCAGTACTGTCACCTATGGCTTTTGGGGAAGAAACAAAGGAACCACAGCTTGCATTTCGAATGTTCAGGGGTGCACAGAGCCCCAAGAAACTGGGGCTAGATGGGGCAAGTGGAATGCATGGTTCCCTTGTAGGAGCCCTGGGGGGGGGACCCTGGGGATGGGGGAGGGAGTCCCATGGGAACTTGCAGGACGGCACATCCTTCAGTGAGAGCTCTATGTGGCCAGTTCTCAGTCCTCACAGCAAGCCCGTCTACCAGGGCGGATGTGGTTACTTCATCTCACATCCCTCAAATGTCAACCAAGTTCTTGTTAGGCTGAGCTCACATGTTCTTCCCTTCAATTCCCAGTTCCTGATTCTAGTTTGCCAGAAGCCATGCCAAATCATGCCTGGACACTACTCCACCCACCACAGCCCAAAGCCTGTCCTCTTTAGGAAGGGGTGTCAGGAAAGCCCTCTCCTCCCTCACAATGAATGCCTCAGCATGGTGACATGCTGCCTGCATGCTTCATGTACCTCTGCCCAGAGTCCACAAGCTGTGGATTTTATGTAATTTTATAGTGACAGCTGTGCCACTTGGACCTCATTTCCAAAGGCAGCCAGTATAGGGCACCCTGGCATTCCCTACACTGCCTTGTAGTTTAGGGGCTGCATCTCCACCCCAAAGGTGGAGGCTGTACCAGTCCACACCCTCTGGGACAGCCTCCAACAGACCTTCCTTCTTCACACCCTAATGCACTGTCCACGGCCATCCTGGCCCATCTCTAAAGCTCTGTCCTCTGGATCCATAACCTGAGAAGACTTAGAGGGTCCCATGGGTGCTGCTCTTCCGGTTTCCAGAATGACAAAGCTGCCTTTGGTGCCTCAACATCCTTCTTCTGTCCATGACAACTAATTCATGCTATGGGATGCCCTTTCCCCAAGACACTTGCTTCCACTCTGGACACTGATCATCCCTGTCTGAGCACCCACGGACCTTGGCCAGCACATCAGCAGGAGCTGCCTTAGCCCTAACCACTACCCTGCTGCTCTGCCCCATGTTCTAGAAAGATGGTGTATGTGTATGAAGAATTGTAAGGGAAAGCTTCAAAATGATTTTCTTATACAAAAAAAGCAGTATCTAGCCCAGCCTAAGAAGCCCATCGCTGCGCACGATGCAGCCTGGGCCGAGAGGGCAGCAGCAGATGGTAGGCACACTGACCTGTTTTCCTAAGCGGAAAGTCATCTTTGGTGTCGTACATTCCCAGGACTGGGTGGTTGTAGGAGGCCGACACCCCACTCTGGGGCGGAGAGCTCTGGTCCAGGGAGCTGTGCTGTGTCTTCCTGAAGAAAGGCAAAGGTAGACATCATGTGCCCAAGGCGTCCTGAGCTAGCCCTTCCCCTCTTGTCAGTGCCTCTTCTTCAGGGATGAGCTGAGAGGAAACCAAAACCAACAGGTGCCCGCAAGCAAGGCATGGTGCCAATGGCCGCTGACTAACTGGGCCCTATGGTTCATTCTTTGCCCAGATCCGTCCACTGATATCCCATGCTGGTCTGTCCTTAGATACTGGACTCACCGCTGGCTGTTAAGAGTGGACAAAGGAAGATGAATGGGCTCAGACATAAGGAATCCCAGGCGAGGCTGCAGGCAGTGGGGTATGGTTAGAACTGAGTGCTAGTGGGGCTGGTGGTGCTGACAACTCCCCAAGCATGGAACCCCCCCAGGATCCCCCACCCATGCTTTCACCAGAGCAAATCCCCCAGTCATCTTCCTTTCAGGGCAGCTCAGTAGCAACTGACGTCTTTGCCCTGAGAATCATTATACAAGTGTACTTCCTTTCTGAATGGCCAGGCACAGTTCAGATTCTTAAAATACCAGGTAGGCTACAGGTGGATGAATGTTCAGAGCCGGGAAGAGGAAGAGGTAGGAGTTGAGCCTTGGGATGGGGTAGGAGATGACACAGGACACCCAAGATGACCATCAAGCAAAACCTCCCAGATACACTGGCACCCGAGTCTTGATCCGAACACTGACTGTGAAAGACACTTTATAAGTCTTGAAGATAAGTAATCTGTTTGATGACTACAAACAAATTTGCAGACTTTCTTGTTTGGAATTTGTTAAATGATTTATTTGAATACACAGCACCTGGAGTTATCTGACTCAAGCGTGAGAGTCAAAGAACTCCATGCACCTGGAGTTAGTTAACTCAAGAGTGAGCGCTCCTAAATGTGTACAGGTGTTTATTTAAATACTTGAAAGTAAAAAATGCAAAGAATGAGCTGAAGAGACTCCAACACCAATCCAGGCTCAGCCTGGTCTGTGCTCGAGCTCAGGCCACACCCACCACCCAGGGCACAACTCTGCAGCACACAGAGGCTTTCTCCCAATCAGATCTGGGGTTCCGTGATGCGCAGCCAGGCCGGCTGTGCAGCTGTCACGCACATGCACCTAGCATACCTGGGGGTGTCTCCAAGCCCTCCTCACACACTGCCATTACAAGGTCTGCAGGAGGGGTTTGGGAGATGCTCAGAGGGTAAAACGCTTGCCTTGCGAGCAAGAGGACCTGATTTTGGATCTCTAGCATCCACATGAAAGCCAGGCATGGTGGTGTGTCCTTCAACCCCAGTTTGTCCAAGTACAGAAGGGGAAGACAGAAGAATCTAGTTTAACTGACTCTCAGTGTTGTCTCAGAAAATAAGGGAGAGAGTGACGGAGGAAGACGCCTGGCCTTGACCTCTGGCTGCCACATGTGTGGGCACACACATGTGAAAAAATAAACAGAAATTAAAAAGGAAAGGTCTGCATTCAATGCCATTTCTTTCCAGGTTATGTTTTCACATAGGTCTCCCTTATGGTAAGTTATTCAGGGCTTCTGGAGTTCACTTTCTTCTTCATAACAGACACAGAATGAGGCATATATGCATTAATTGAGGTAAAAGACAGTTATTTATAGAAAAACAAATTATTTAAATATGGTAATTTAAACAAATGTAACGAATATAACTATGGTGGCAGGGTTTCTTCACAATTAAGCTGGAAGATGGATAACTACAGTCACTTGGGATCTAACAGACTTTCTCATTTTTTGATCTCTTGAGATGCTGTCAGCATTAAAACCCACTTTCCTGCCAAGCTTTCCAATGAGCTGACACACAGGGGCTGCGGGGTACAGTTTGCGCCCCCCCAGCCTCTAGAAGAGCTACCTATGTCCTTGTTTTGCAGGGACACTTCTGGGAGCCGAATCAGGCTGCTCTGACACTTGAGAGGATCCAGAGACTCTGGAAGGGGCCCTTATGTCCTCAGAGCCAGTTCCCCTGCCAGGAGAAGGCAGCCTATGACCTCAGTGTGGTGCCCAGGGCTAGGTTCTGGGAAGGAGGGCCCAACAGTGTGAGCAAGATCACATCCCTATAGCCTCCCACTCAACGCCCACACTTCCTCTTCACTCCATCCCCACCTCCCCCAAGTTCACACCCTCCCACCCCAAGGCAGGACTGACTGCAGAGCATCACCTTCTATCAACTTTCCCTGACCAGGAAAAGCTTCTGGTTTTCAACCTTTAGTTTCCAGCTTAGGATGGAGACAAAGAAGCCAGGGCAGAAAGATCTAAGGGTGCAGCAAAGCAAAGCGCCTGCCTGACATGTGTGAGGCTCTGCGTTCTACACCAGCAGCAGCACCACCATCCATTGAAAGATAAATAAAGTCAGGACTGAGGAGGTGGCTCAGTGAGCTCCAGGTTCAGTAAGTGCAAAAATAAGCTGGAAAGTGATTGAGGGGATACTGCATCTAGATCTCTGCTTCCACACACATGCACGCGTGCGCGCGCACACACAAACTCACTCACTCACTCAAAAGGTAATCCTTGTCTTATTCAAGAACAGAAAAATAATTGCTGAATTGCTGTGTTTTCTTTACAAGCATTGCCTTGAATGTAGAATAAAAACACAAATTCAAGCATTTAAATTCACTGGCCTTTCCCATTACATCCAATTTATACTAGTGATATGAAATAAACAAGTTTCATTAAGGGTGACAGCATGGTCCAAAAGACATGTGAGCTACACATGTCAGTTAAATCTAACAGCTTCATCAAAATGAGTAAAAAGAAATGAGTGAAACTAATATTAATGTTCTACTTTGCTTGAGCTATAGACATTATCTCAACATGTAACTATAACATGAAGCTTAGTAACGAAATCCTGCACCTGGATTGTCAGCATGCCTCGATTTGGACCAGTCACATGCTTCAGACTGGAATCCTGGACACTCCTTAGCTGTGCGCTTGCACCCTGCAACTAAGACCTCAGAGCCCTCGACAGACTGGTGAGCTCTCAGCCCAGTCTGACCAGCACCTGGTCCTTGCTCTGCTAGGCACAGTTCAGTACACACCAGGCCTCTCACCTGCCTCTGTTGGACTGTTAGGACCTCTGCTGCCAGAGGCAGAGTAAACGCCTGGGTGTGCACCTGCATTCTGGGGCAAACACTAAAAGGCACACTTGCCGAGCCATAGAATGGGTGGGTTTACTGTCATAAGAGCTGCCAACTTGATTGCCAGCGGCGCTGTGCCCGACACCCTGTGCAGGCGCAGCTACCTCTGGCCTGTTGAAGCTTACAGCCCAGTGGGCAAGGAGGCATCTTACTGTGACGGCTGGTGAAGAGGCACAGGCCACCCACGCACCTCATTTTGTGACATGTCTGTTCCTAACTTTGCCTGTATTTTTTGGCAGGTTGCCTATATTTTCAATATTGAAGCCACTTAGCAGACATCTGCGCTGTACCTCGTGTTTGGCATTTTATTTATTAAAGGTGTGTTTCAAAGAGCAGAAGCTTGACATTTGATGTCTACCTGGTTTTGAATGGTGGGTCTGTAGTTGATTCTTTGCCTACTTCCCTCCCCCGCCACATTGTATTCTAGAAGATTTACTGGCTTTGCCTTCATGCTCAGGTATCACTGGCCTGCAGCTACCATCAGGTGTGTAAACTGGGTCAGGACTCAGCTCCTTCCTTTGAAGATTATTCTCCCAGAGTCTTGCGGGGGGGGGGGGGGGGCACAGTGTTCACTCCAGGTCAGGGTCTTCACATGGCAAAACAAGCAAATTTATCTCCTGGCCAACGGCCTTAAAGTTAAATTCTGCTGCGTCCAGCTAGTAATGGTCTCAAACCCACTCAGGGAAAAGGGCATAGGCATAAGCCATGAAAGCCAGGGCGAGCAGGCCTCGTGCAGGTCAGGCACCTCCCTAGGGTGCCCTGCTTACAAGAAGAGGGGTCTTCCTTCTCCCCAACTTGCCGCCACTCCCCCTAGAAGCTGCTCCCTCACCTCTGAGCTCTCTTGGCATGTCTCCACTGCCTCTCACCCTTGCCTGCAGAAGGTGCTCTTCCCCTACTTTCTGGGCACATCCTGCCTTCAACCAAGGCCTCTGTGGCCTCAGTTCCTGCCAGTCTTCTCTCTACCCGACACTGCCCACACCACTGTGACTGTCCTGGAGCTCTCCACAATCACCTGCAACCCACCAGTTCTTACTCCAGCTCCACTTTCCTGCTCTCCAGACCCCACTCTCCTGACCGGGCTCGTCTTGCTACAATCTGACAGCTGCCTGCTGACGATCTTCTCACTGCCCTAGGCAGACCTCCCTTCCCAAGTCCCTCAATCTCTCTTGGGCCCTGGCTTGCTCTGCCCTTCGCAGCTTCACCCACATCTACCTCCAAACCATCATCTCAACTGCTACCTCTGCCTGACATAGGTGGACGTGGGACCGTGGAGTTCATTCAGCATGACAGAACTCTGAATAACGTCCTCAGCAGGCTGTAGTCGGAGTCTTTCTCAGGAGCCCTTCCCTTTCCCTCAGTCACCCTCCTCACTGTCATCTGTGGCTCCTCTGAGTCACACGAATCCAGTGTCATGCTGAGGTTGGAGGGCAGCTACAGAACATGGAAAGGACAACGAGGAGCTTATCATAAAAGTGCTTTTTAACTGAAGTTACCTACCAAAATCAATGGTATCAGTTCAGTGGGAGCCCATGTTGAACAGACATGGCTGTCGTTTGGAGGCTCGAGAGAAGCTGCATTCCCATTTGCAGAGACTCCCTTACTGTAGCTTCCCAGCAGAGAAATGACCCTTAGAATTGCAGGACCGTGTCCAGCATCCATGTGACCCATGGGCTAATCTCACCGGTCTCTGCCACCACCCCAAGTAGCCTCTGTGCACAAGGCCTCTTAGCCCTGGACAAGTCAGCTGCCTGCAGGTTTCAGCACAAACAAGGCCGCTGTGGTGTTTGCCCATCATGCAGGCTTTGGAAGGGACTTGCTAGAAAGACCATAAGATACCAAGTGCTTATCAACTCAGCCGGCAATCGATCAAGTACAGAATAAAAGTAGACAGTTAGGCTAGAGATCCTCTGTAAGTGGCTTCTACTGTGGCCAAGACAAGTGACCAGATACTGCTGAGTATGCTGCTTGGTGCTCTGAAGATGGTCCTCTATCCATTTGGGTGATGGTGACACCTGCCAGCCTCAGATCTTCCCTCAGGGGTTTCAAACTGCACTCTCCCACCTGCTTTGGAGGGTGAAGAACTGAGTGAGAACTGGTACATAACCCCGCTTACCCGTACCAGTAGCGGGGGTCACTGGGAATGCAGTGGTTCAGGTTCCGATGGGCCAGTGCCTTCTTCTTGTTGAGGACAAACTCCTGCAGCTTCATCTTCACCTCTGTGCTGGCCACAGCACCTGGGAAAGAAGTGGAGGGAGTGGTGTAGGGCTGGGGGTGCAAGGCCAGGTTGCTTTAAGGAGTTTTCTTCCTGTCCAGATGTTGCATGACTGCATTTTACTGAAATGCAGAAGCATGAGAAGGGCTCACTGTTAGCTAACCCTAAACCCACGTCTGCAGGGAGTCCATATGCTCACATCCAAGGAGTTTCTGAGTTGAGCACTAGCAGCATGGTGGCTCCTCTCTTGCTACTGCACAAGCAGACGCTAAAAGGTCCCACATCCCACACAGCCACAAGGAAGGACAAGGTCTGCTATACTGGGGGGCTGTCCACCAGTGCCCTACACACACTGGAGAGTAGGCCTTCCGCAGCATCAGGGGCAACTCTGTCCTCTAACCACTGGACCAGAATGATGCACCCACTTGCCCTACGGATGTTCAACCTGCATCACACATCACTGAGGAATGTCCTGAGGGCTCCTGCTATCATGCAGGACTCAAGCATCACCTTGAATGGCCCAGACACGCTGATGTCGCACATGGAGAGTGTTTTTATACAACACCTTCCTTCCTGGGAGACCCCAGCTATCCTGAGAACTTTGCTACAGTCAACAGTCATAAGAAATGGCATCATCCAAGTTCAGAATCACTTGGTAGGAGGGCTAACAAAGTGACTGGTTAACATTAACATCTTGTACAGAGCTTTTCTAAATGACACCCTGCCACCAGGCACCAGAGGGCAGACACCCTCTTCCAGCTACTGAAATCAGTGTTTGCAACATGCAGAAGCCCTGCTGGTAACTGCTGAGGTGCCCTGGACAGCTGCTGGGTCTGCTCTTACTGCCTGTCTTGTCTTGCTCACTTCTTCCTAGAAGTCCCTCTGTTATGTGAGCTGGGGGTGGCCATGCTGTGAACTTGTGTGGGGTAGAGCCCACCCATGCGAGTTGTAGGAGGTACTGTATACCGGCCTAGCACAGGAAAACAACCAGCAGGGTTTCTATCCTGCGTCCCACCCCCACCCCATACAACAGTCTTATCCCCAAATTGTGAGCAGAGGGCACAAAGGCAGGTGACGACCAGGTGAAGTCAAGCCCTGTGATGCATCTGTCCCAGTTTCATTTCCTTTCAAAGTCTTGATATTCATATACATATACATAATCTGGGGGGGGGGTATGGAGATGCCAGGGCCTCTTGTAGCTGCAAACAACTTCAGACATGTGCATCACTCTGTGCATCTGGCTTTACGAGGGTATGCGGGAGCCTAGCCTGGCCCAGCGGACTTTCCATGCAAGTGTCTTTAACCACTGGGCCACCTTCCCAGTCCCCCAAATTTAGATATTTTTAATGTTTATTTTATTTTTTTAAAATCTGTGGGTGGGGGCACATGTGCCATACCACAGTGTGTGTGTGTGTGTGTGTGTGTGTGTGTGTGTGTGTGTGTGTGTGTGTGTAGAGGTCAGAGAACAACCTGGAGGTGTTTCTCTTGTAACTTCTTTTACAGCCACTGCTTACAAGCTTCTGGATTTTTCTGACTCTAACTCCCATTGCTGTGGATGCACTGGAATTACAGATGTGTGCATCCCTTTACATCCAGCTTTACATGGGCACTGAGGAGGAAACTCAGGTCAGCAGGCCTGCAAAGGAATGCTTTAACCACCAAGCTATCTCCCTGGCCCCAAAGTCTGTTTTTATGAAGTCTGTTCCAGCATTTTTCTTTGCCCTTTCTTAACCATTCTTTGAAGTTCTTCTCTGTCTGTCTGTCTGTCTGTCTGTCTGTCTGTCTGTCTGCCTGCCTGCCCCGCCTGCCTCTCTCTCTCTCTCTCTCTCTCTCTCTCTCACACACACACACACACACACACACACACACACACACACACACACACACACACCCTTTCCTATGAATTCATTTTCTGACTGGGTTGCTAATGTTGTTTCCCTGCTCTGCTCTGACACACCTAGAGTGGCTAATGACTTAAGAAGGCTCTGTGTCTGTTTCTATAAATTCAGAGAAAGCTGCTCCTGTCCCTTCATCACATGCCCTTCATTTGTCCTTGCTTGTGCTGTAGTTTTGTTAGTTATACAGCCTCTGGGTTCTAAACAGCAGATTCCAACTGCAGTTGGCACAGTGGGAGTTCCAGGGGTGTGGACGAAGGCCAGCCAGCAACAGAGCCCTCACAGACGGTCAGGCAGGGCTGAGGCAGGGCCTGGACCAGACAGACCAGAAAGCACAGGAGAGTGCAGGGCACAGGTTTGGAGGCCCATCACAAAGCAGGGGCTTCTGGCCACCTCGGAGGTGAGGACACACCTCCTTGTACAGGAACAGCTCCTGTGTAAGGTGGGCCACATCAGTTAAGTACTGGTGGCAATGAGTGTCAGGCAGAGTGTTCCTGAAACTCATGTCTTAAAGGCAGACCCGGCAGGCAACAGGAAGCTACCACCACCTCTGCGTTTGAGTTTCTGGCATCAGACTTTAACACAACTCACTAACAGTCTAGTCTCTGTCTATTAATGATGTGGTTAGGATCATGTGCTTATGGATTTTTTGTGCTTTGCCTCTAGCACATCCAGACACTCCTAAAAGCAGCAGGTTGGCAATGAACAAAAGCCCAGCCGACAAGCCAAGTAAAGGGAAAACCTATAAATCCACTAGGTGTCTTTACAACTGCCAACAAGGGAAATGCTGAGTAGTAAGGACAGACAGCAAAGTCCACAGAAGAGCACTTTGAAAAAGAGAAATACAGGAAGTATATAAAACGAGCTCATTATCACTACTAAATGGAATGAAAAATGAAATTAGATTTGTTTTTAACCTTTACATGGGTGAAGTTGTTAGTTTTTTAAACTATGCATCCTGCTGCCAACAAAACAGAGGATGATGAGGAAGACGGAGCTCATGACGACAACAATGGCCCAGAGGGCCAGCCACAGAGGGTGACCTTTCAAGTTCTTCCAAACTGCTGCCCAGGGTGATGAAGGACAGGAGGCTCTGGAGACAAGCTTAGGATGAGGAAGATGCACGGTCACCTGCTAACCTTCTGCCTGAGAAAACTCACAGCAGCTACTGGCTGCAGCACCCATGGAGCTGGCGGTGCCTGAGCCCTGGGCACCAGGCGGTGGCTCGCGATGGTGGCGAGCCCGGCGTTCAGGTTAGGCCCGGTCTGCCGAAGAAGCCAGCAAAGCAAGCCAGAACCCATGACTTCTAGAGCACAAGGGGAATCCCCAGAGGCCCCCACCCTATTTCCTCATTGCTGGCACCTACTCATTTTCCCAGAGTTCTCCACTAAAGGAAAACATAGATTCAAAACTCATTTTCAATAAACATACAACAAATCAAAAACTTAATTCACATTGATTATCACTTCCATTGGACAGATTTTCAGAGTTCTTCAGAGATCCCAGGGGCAAGCTGCTCACACACCTGGTGTGGAGATGCAAACTCAGCAAGCAGCCAAGGGGGAGGGCAGGGTGAAGAGCAAAGCTGGGTGGCTGCAAGACCAACCAACTGGCAGGTGGAAGGCTGCCAGGGGAAGACAGAGGCTGAGGGGCTGCTGTCTATGTATGACAGCCAGGCACCCAGCAGATTCTACAATGCTGGCCTCAAAGTCTGGCACAGGGGTCCAGTTTGTCTTCCTTCCTATTCCTGCAGGAGGGCAACACTTCCCAAATAGGACCAGAATCACTTTCAGGATTAGGAGAATGGTCTCCACAGCCAGCCTTTGCACCTCTGTAATGCTGGGATGGAACCCAGGGCTCACTGGGCACACACTCAGTAAGGGCTCCGCCAGGGAGATACAGCCCAGTCCAGGCATTATTTTAACAGCCTTCCACAAGGGACTGTGCCTTGTCCCAATGGTGTGCTTACAGCCAAGGTGAATGCCACCATACTGCGCTGGCTGCACACTGCTCCGAGGGTAGGCAGCTTTCAAACCTGACTCACTCAAGGCAACGTTCCTGTTACATATGATGGAAAGTGCCACAAACTAAGAACCTGCTGTTCTGTCATATTTATTTTATTATCAATAAATAAAACTGCAGAATGAGCTATAATTAATGTTTCATATTATGTAAATGTTTATAAAGGCTCACAAAACATAAATACTGAATAAGGTCATTTAAAACAAAACCCTAAGAAAGAAAATAACAGATGCTTTGCACTTTTTTTTTCAAATGCTTAAAAACTGGAGGTGCCTCCTGCAGTGTGCATCTGCCCCACAAACATGCATTGTGCTGGGATAAACAAGAATCCCCTTCATGGGTGACATAAGAACCTCAAGTTCCCCAACTGTGATTTACCAGGCCTGCCTTCCCTCTGTCCCTCCCACCGGACCACACTCTGAGGGCCACAAAGTCTACGGAAGCTGGCAAAGACTCAACTGTACACAGTTTATTATTAATAATAAAACCTGACCACCCAAATCCACAGAGTGAAAACCACCAGGCTGCTGCCCATGACCGGGCTGGAGAGTTGCAGAGAACATTCCAACGCTCAGCCAAGGGAAGACAGGGCTCAGCACACAACACAGAAATTGTTTCTGACTTTTGTGAACAGATCTAAAATATTTTCTAAAGTCATATTCTGTGAACTTTAAGATAATATTTTTATTGGACTATTTTGACAAATTATGTATGAAAAGGTAATTTGAGTTGCTTTTTTGGAGCAAGAAAAATTGTTATTTATCCGTTAGTTATGGCACAGAGCAGCTGATACTTGGGTAAACCATCACTATCTGTCCTGAAGGAAATGCAGCAGGAGGATGCCTGCTGAGGCACAGCATAGCTCATGGGAGGGGAGAGGAGAGGGGAGAGGGAGGAGGGGAGAGGGGAGGGGGGAGAGGGGGAAGGGGAAGGGGAGAGGAGAAGGGGAGAAGAGGGAGGGGGAAGAGTAGGGGTGAGGGGAGAGAGGGAGCTGGGTCTGGGTCCAGTCTGGGCATTCAGGCCTGTGCTCTGGTTGTGTCCTGTTCTGCAGGACAGCACCATCCCGCAGACACAGCCCCTTCGCAGGGTCCTGTGGGGAGACCAGGGGGATGGCTTGGCTTCCTGAGTGGAAGCAGCCCCCCACAAAGATGCTGACACTGCAGAACTCAGGTCTGTTACTCGAGCCCCAAGGAGCTTGGGAAAGAGAATAGAGACATCAAGGTCACCACAGGTCAGCCCTGACGGTGATGAGCATGACTGAGGTCCAGCTCTGTACACCAACACAATGTGCAGCTTCCAGCACATCTGCTCTTTGACTCAGCAATGCCATCAGCTGCGTCTCAGGAATCTGTCCCCTGAGGGCTACTGCTAAGTGAGGTCTGACAGGGCCCAGGGGTATACTCAGCTTTGGTGAGAAAACTAGCTCTAAAGTGGAGCAAAAACTTGTCCATGCTTTCTAAATCTCAAAATTCTCTCAGTGAAAGTGAAAAAGAAATCTAAGTGTTTCGGGTGCAACATCAATTATAACGAGTATAAAACTGCTCGTTTGTGTATGAAAACAATGACGGTTACAGAGAGTGAAATAAAGAATAAGAATAAAAATAAGTATAATGGGGACTGGGGAGGGGGCTCAGCCATTAAAGCACCTGCTTGCAAAGCCTGTCAGCCTGGGCTTGATTCTCCAATACCCATATAAAGCCAGATGCACAAAGTCTGGGGTTTGTTTTCAGTGGCAAGAGGACCTGGTACACCCATACTCGTTCTCTGTCACTTGCAAATAAATAAATATTTTTAAAGAGTATGTTGGTTTTCTTAAAATATCATTATCATTTTGAAATAAAAATATTGAAATATACAAAATAATACAGATATTTTAGACAACATTCATTTAAATTTATAATTCACTGGCATAACAACTATCTTTATATTTAAGACAAACTTAAGAACTGAATGTACAAGATTTAATCAATTTTAGAACACAAGGACTTTTAAAAAGCCCCATCTGGAAACACTTGTAATCTAATGAGGATTAAAGGCAAAATGTCAATTTTGTAATCTCCACATTACATGAAGGTAAACAAGATCTATCCTTCCAGTCCAGAAACGATGAAAATCCCAAGGAACAGAGACGCGAGTGCTGGGAAAACTGAAGAGGCCCAGTGCTTCAGAAGGTCCAAGAAGGTGACTGCGAGGGAGCAAAGCTTCATGGCCTCTGCTAGCAGCACAGGGGCACTAACTGGGGCAAGAGGGACACAGGGCCAGCAGAGGGCTGGACAGCCATTCCTCTGAAGGCACCCATCGTTCAAATAAGAGGTGGAGACCAAGGCCAGAGCCATGGAACTAGAGTGGGCTGAGGAGGAAGGACCCAATAAACCTCAGAGACTTTGGGGCAGACCACAAAGGGTGAACCTTACATGTAAGGGGGACCTGGCATCCGCCTCTGACAAGCTGGACCTAAATGATTCGTCTTTATGCATCCAGGCAACTCCACAAAGCAAAGAGAAGCCAGTGTGAATGAGCATCACCACTCCTTAGCTATCACCTCAGCTGTTCCTGTGCAGGCAGTCCAGCATGCGGATGAAGGATCCTGGCACTTGGGGAAGGGGGGGGGGAACCAGGCAGAGGTCCATCTTTTACAGAGGAAAAACAAGATAGAAATTCCATGGAAGCTGTAAGCAGTAAAGGAATGGCAAGACAGAAATTAATTACCAAGCTGATGGAAAGGAAAACTGTCATTAAACAAAACCTAGTGCAAGAAAATGGAATTAGAATACTCTGGATAATTAAGTTCATGAAGTACAAACACATAATCCTTCCATCAAATGCGAATGAGACAAACTAATCAAAAGCAGATATTGTTGCATTAAGTATCAAAACTAAGGAATAAAATTGTCTTTACAAGGAAATTTATGGCTAACCACATTTAGATATAAGAGAGGGCAGTCATCACTGATTTAGGTGTCTGTGTCATAAAGCTAGATTAAAAAGCCCAAAATTAAACTCAAAGAAAAGAACGAGTAAGACTAGTAGATGAATGAAAAAGGAGAACACTCAACACACACGTCTATAAAGTGAAAGCTAGTTTCCTAAAGACCAGCAACACTGACAAGCCTCTGGATATGCTAGTGAGGAACATGGGATGGAACACAGCCAGCACCCAAACAGGACAGATCACGCAGACAGCAAAACAGACAATGCAAGCTCCACAGGTTTAAAATGTGCATGAAATACATTAAAAATTACCACTTCCCTAAACTGACTCACCTGGGAGGGGAAAATGCACTATTTTAGAATTTGAATATGTAATGAAAAACCTTCACATAGTGAAAACCATAGGGTCAAATGTCTTTGACAGTAAATGTCACAAAACATTTGAGGAAAAATATTATCTGGATAGGGGTCAACTTTGCTGAGGAACACAAAGAGAAGGATGCTGCTCAGCTTGGTTTGTGGACAGCCCAGCCATGGTGCCAGAACCTCAAGAGGACCCTGTAAGGAAGGAAACTGCTGGTCAGTCTCCCACGAATATAGCTGCAAACACTGACATACTGGCCAGACAAGCTGGCAGTAGAGAAAAAAAATGATACTGTATCACGACCCAACTGAGAAGGGTTATTCCAAAAATGCCAGTTGGAATTTCTATATAAATAAATTAATGAAATTCACTACATTAGCCATTAACATTTATAGCAGAAAAAAAAGCATATGACCATCTCCAAAAGATGTTGAAACATCTGATAAAAATAAATACCCATTAATATTGATACTTATAACCAACGGAAAAGGAGAAGGTGACTGATAAATCAACGACAAGCACTGGCAGAGCCCTGGCCCGTGGCCATCTTTAACCTGCCTCTCCCGCAGAGTCCTAACAAGGCCACTAAAGCAGAGAAAAGACACACAAGGCAGTTTGATTGGAAAGGAAGAGACAAACCTGACAGTACTTCCTGATGAAACACTATATATGTTGAAAACTCAAATCAATTTTCTGATCACTGGAATGAAAGAGCAGCAAGGTCGCTGGGCAGAGTCAAGAGTCAACAACCAGCTATTCAAAACCACAAAACCAAGCCATGCGCAACAGCATCCAAACCATCAGAAAAATGCCTGCTAAAATATATATAAGCCTCCTGCACATAAAATTATCACCCCTTGTTAGGAAAAAGTTTAAAAGACCTACCCAAATATTTAAGGGCTAGGAATCATCAATGTCATAAAGATAACACATTTCCCACCACATGGTCCAGTCACTACAATCACAAGGAAAACCCCAGGACCTGCGTGGACAGAAACAACCAGTTCTAAAGTTTCCATGACTGTGGTGACTGAAGCTACCTTGTGCTGATGACCCAGGTACAGAGAGGTGGGGAGAGCAGCTGCACATGACCGAGGAACCCTGACACTAAGCCACACTGTCACACATAGCAGCTCTGACAGACTGGAAATCCTCCAGCGAGTGGGAAACTTCAGCTGCCACTAGAGAAGAGAGCAAGCTCCCCACTGTGGAGTGAGGAACGGTCTGTGAAACAAAGCACAAAGATGGCAAAGGAGACTGAGGCCCTAACGGAGCCAGAGCTGAGAAGAAAGCTTGTGAGGGAAAAGATGCATCTCAGGTGGAGGAAGAGGTTGAGAACACATACAGAATACACAGGCACAGCTCTGAACCGAAGAGAGAGACAAGGGGCAACACAGGTAAGGGACCTGACTCGACACTCCGTGCGAAGGGAGGCACTGCCTCCTGGCAGCCCAAACCTGCTCTGGTGCAGCTCCAGCTGCCAGCAGGGACCCTAAAGCTAGGGTGGGAAGAAGGATGAGCCCACGGGAGCGCTACTGCAAGGTTGGTAGGACAAGCAAGTCCTGAAGCCCAGCAATCCAATGGCCCTGGCCCTGGAGGTCTGCGGTGAAGGTTACCAAGGTGTGAGCACTGAGAATTCCACGTCACTCCTGGTGCTCTGAAGTCTAACCACGCCTTTGTCTATATCTCACATACCCAAAAGATTTTTAAACAACTTCAAATAACTCAAGACTTTACAAGAATGCTTTAAGCATATATCTTGTCATGTGGTACAGATGGAGATTAAAATTCATACTAAAACTTGTTGAAATGGCTTGTAAAGTTGGCTAGACCTTTTCAGTATTTGTAGTTCAAGGGTTTAGGGGTTTGTCTTCATGGAGGACCAGTCCCTTATGATGGAAAAGCTCTCCTGTGTCATTTGTCATAGGTGGACCAGAAGCCAAGTGGTGCAGCAGAAGGCCACCCCCTGGCTGGTAACAGCTACAGGCTGAGCATCTACAGGTGACTGGTGAACTTCACCTCCCAGCCTGCTCCTCCCACGCACCCCTTGCCTCAGGTTAACCATGGGGCAACACCACCGTCCAATAGCTCATTTAGGAGCTTGGCAAGTTCAGTGGCTCCCTCTTCCAAGCACACTGAGAACCGGCAGCTCATCCAGCGGCCCGCACCATCCCCTCTCCCTGAGTCACAGTGATGGTCCATTCTGCAATTGCCGCCCAATATGGCTGTCAAGGTGAGAGCTTTAGAGGTCAATGTCTGGCCCCATGTCCTGCTGCCCCAGAGGAAACACAGGTTTTTGCAATGGTTCCAGGGCTCCAGGGCCCACTTAGGGCATCCCTCTCTTAGGGCAGGCTGTTCTCCTTACATTCCTTCTCTACCTGCCGGTGGGAACAAGGTGAGTGAAAGATGAGCAGGTGCAAGCAGTTTGGCTCTCTCCAATGGGCTGGTCAACTAGTGGGGCCCAGCACCCAGTTGTCCAATCAAAGGCTAAGTGCTATCTTTTTGGATGTGAAGAAAGTGGACACTGCCTTTGCTTAAGGTCATCTGAGTGGCTTTGACTTTGCTACTTGAGAAGCCTGAAGGAAGGCTGGAGACGGTATCCGTGAGAAAGCCCCATAGGCAACAGCCTGCATTTGGCTTGAGAGCTCCTGCCTGCCCATTTGAAGTCCTGCTGAACCAAAGCCTCACCACCTGAAGCCTTGTATGGGAAGGCCTGCCTACCAGAAAGTCCTCCCATCTGAATGACCACACACGCCAAGATGCCTGGTCAGCCCATGGAAGGCCAGAACTACTCCTTACTGGCTTTGCTCCACTGGTCTCTGCTACTCTGTGGAACAGGCAGCACCACGTCCCACCACTGCAAGAAGCACAGGCGCGGGTGACCTGGGTGCTGCAGCCACACTGCCATCACATCCAGGCAGGAGGAGAAACGAGATGAAACCCACGGCTAAGGAAGATAGACTCTGAGATCCCATTAACACAACGCTATAGAAAATACACTGCTAGAAGACTAAGATTTAAAACTGCAGTGAAAACCTGGGAGCAACAAACACGTGTGCAGGACAGAAATCTCTAGAGGAGGAGGAAGAGGAGCTGCAGTCAGGCAGGAGCCCTGTCCGTGACACTGGAATGTCCTTTCCCTTAGACTTCCTGTCTTATGTTCCCATGTGTCTTATGTGTGTTTTATATTATTATTATTTTTAAAAATATTTTAATTAATTCATTTGCAAGCAGAGAGAGAGAGAGAGAGAGAGAGCAAGCGCACATAGATTGGGGCCTCTAGCCACTGCAAATGAACTCCAGATGCATGAGCTATTTTGTGCATTTGGCTTTACAGTGGGTATGGGGGAATTAAACCAGGGTCATTAGGCTTTGCAGGCAAGTACCTTAACTGCTGAGCCATCTCTCCAGTCTTATGAATATTTTATACATGCTCAAAATCAGGAATTTTAAAGGATAAGGTTTTTAAACTTTTAAAAGTAGAAAAACGTATTTTTTAAAAACATTTCTGGGCTGGAGAGATGGCTCAGTGGTTAAGGAACTTGCCTCCAGTGCCTAAGGCCCCGGATTCAATTCCCGAGGACCCACATAAGCCAGACCCACAAGGTGGTGGCCCTGATACACACACACACTCTCTCTCTCTCTTTCTCTTTCTCTCTCTCTGCTTGAAAATGAATAAAAAAATATTTAAAAAAACATTTCTTGTCAATAATTAGGTACATTGTATGAGCAAAATCTTGTGATGGTAGAAAACATTTTTACTACAAAGCCGTCAGAAGCTGGGTGTGGTGGTTCACACCTATAATCCAAGTATTCGGGAGGTGGTGGTAGGAGTCTGTCACAAGTCTGCAGCTAGTACAAGCAAACAGAACAACAACAACAACAACAAAGATTCAGGGTTGTGGCAGCTATACAATACGTTCTGAGTGAGTGTACACGCCCCTGTTACTTGCACAGGCTGGAGGACCTCCACAGTGCTAGCACTCAGCCTCTTTATCAATAACCTCCTGCAGCCCAGGGCCAAACAGAATCATTGTGCAGACCAGAGGAAGTGACACGGCTGACTAATCTTCTGTCCTTGAATGGACGTGATAGGTGAAGCTCTGCTCTCAGGTCCCTTGGAGAGAACCCCATCACCCAAGAAGATGTGCGTCTTTCACTGTTGTAAAAACAACCACAGAACAAACAGTTCGAGTCAGGGCATCCTTTGTAGAAATCAAACCCTTCAGGTGTCAAAGTCTCTCACATTGCAACCAGGTCCTGGGGATGTCATTTAAAACCACAGGCTATGGATGGAAAAGACCTATGTGTTCTAGGCTTGGGTTCACTTGGTCCAAATAAACTGAGGAGGAATGCTCAGAGCAGATTCAGCCCACAGTGCAAAGCCCCCAAGCCTCTGTGGCTCAGAAAATCTCACCATGGTTGAGCACTGTCCCCTTACACCCCAAGCCAAGGGGCTGTGGGCTCAGTGGCTAAGCGATCCTTCATTCGGGGAGGATGACACCATGCCCTTTTCCCCCAGACACATTCATCCCCCAAACCATCCAAAGCAAAACCAAAGAGAGAATGGTCTCCTGGCTAAGGAGGCTGACCACCCTGGTCTTCACCTGACAAGCACAACCACCACACGAAATAAGTCAGGGTGGGAAGAGCAAGCCTAGAAGATGCTGCTGAAAGAAGAGAAACCTCGCCTCAGAGGGAAGGAAGGTGGTGCACATCTGGGAAGCTTCCTGGTTTTACAGGTCTACACCTCTAAGAAGGGCACTAGCAGGAACTCTTCTAAATGCTGTTACAGTGACCCCACAGGACACTCCTGCGCCGAGGTTCACACTCACTCCTGTGGCCTCCCAAAGGGTGTGCTCCCACCAGGACTGACTCAGGGGCTCTGGGGATCCCGCCCACGCCCGCCCTCCCCTCAGCACTCACTCTCTTTGCCCTTCTCCTTGTTCTTGAGCTGCTGTAGCTTCTGCTCGCGGTGCTGCTTCTCCAGCTCCTGCTCCTGGCGGTGCCGCTCCAGCTTGCGCTGGTGCTCCAGCAGCTCCTGCTGGTGCTTCATGGCCAGCATCTCCTGCTGCTGCTGCAGGCAGAGGAGGACAGTCATCAGAGCCTGGGACCCACCAACAGACGCCCAGGAACCAGCCCACTGCCCTCTCACAGGCTCCCCAGGTGCCATCCTATTGCCCACCCACATGTCTAAGATGGCCAGAGAAAGAAGAGCTCCAAGGACTAGACCTCCTCTACACAGCTAGGTGGCAAGATGCGTAGCACAGCTCTGGCTTTCTGGAGAACACACAGGAAGAACAGCTTCCATAACCACTGGGCACATTATTAAAATTGGAACAACCCGGGATTCACATTTCAGGAACCTGTCCACGGGCATGCGTGCAATACACATGGCCTGGACCCTTTGCAAGCCCAAGCCGAATACTCAAGGTGACCACAGAGAAAATTCCGCTCAGCACTGCCCAACCACCAACACACCAAAGCACAGGGGTAATGCCAGGACCATGTGCCATCAGAAGCACCAGCACAGGAAGGAAGGACTTCACTGCTGTCAAGCCCTAGAGCAGGAAGGCCCAGTTTGGTGACAAGGATCAGAAGGTGTAGGAGGTGATCATGGGGGGCTATCCCAAGGCACGTAGCACTGCTCTTGCTGTGAAAATGCACACGTGCCACAGTGCATGTAAAAGCCAGGTGTTGTGTGCAGTAGTTAGAGCCGTTTCAAAACGTGACATGTCTAATGACATGAAGACTTAAGTCTTTATAACAAAAAGTTGAAATACAAAAGAAAAATGCAATATCTGCCATATACAAAGAAAACACCTTTAAGTATTGTCATCAGTTATATGAACGTAATAAGCTGACCCACTACCACGGTGAGCACGAACAGGGGATTCCTGAATGTGGTCAGCAATGAGTGGGAAGGGTGATGGCCTCATACTAGTGACCACTCACGAGTTACTGCACTGGAAATGGTGAACAAAGGCAGCCCTGCCTCTAGATCCAGGACGTGGTGTCCCATGGGCCCATGTCACCTTCTCAGCAGGCCCCTCGGCTTCTCTACCTCAGCCTTCGTATTGTCCTTAGACTCAAAGCACTAACAGCTCTCTGCCCTGTGGTACTCTGTTGGTCTTTCTCTTGCAGGAAGAAGGACATGGCAAGGAGCAGGGAGCAGGGAACTGGCCACCAGATGGCCCATGGGCTTTTCATGGAGAAAATCTAGGGCTGGGGAGATGGCTTTGTAGTTAAAGGCGCTTGCCTGCCTGCCTGCCTGCCCAGTGTGACTCCCCAGCATCCATGGAAACCCAGATCCAGTGGCGCAGGCGTCTGAGATCCCAAAGGCACCCAGGGCAAAGGGAGGCAGAGCCAGGGGATTCTGAAGCACTTAGACTGTCCTTCTCACAGTGCCAAGAGACCCTGTCTAAAAGAGGTGAAGGAACACAAACACTTCACTCAAAGCTGTCCTCTGATCTCCACGAGTGACACTGACACACACCAATAAACTTGAAAACATGTTTTTTGCTTTTTTTTTTCCAAAAAGAAACTCTAAAACAACATGACCTTTTCCACTGAGTAATAGGTGTTCTAAGGATGGTCACGGACTGAAACGTCCTGTCAGCCACTCTCAGACACTGTGGCACAAGTCACAACGGATCCTCAGCGCTCTTTGGAGTGCTTCACAGCAAGACCTGAGTCTTCATAACTTGCCTGGTGAGGAAGGGCTTCCACGGATGCTCAAGTGAGTGAGGGGAGGAGCGTGGGCAAGTAGCTAGCCCCTCAACCTATGCACGAAATACTGTGTGTAATCTGAGTAAGCTCTTCTTGGTGAACACTGCCCTCTCCTGTGACTTTGGAACCCTGCTGGGTGTTCTGTCCAGAGGGGCCTGAGACAACCTGGAGGTGCTGGGAATCATGCTGTTCTGCCAAGTCGGCTCAGGGCACCACCAGGAGGACAAGCCTTACTCAGCAGAGAGCCAGGAAGTCAGCACAGCTGTAGCTAGCTCTGACACTGCATGCAGCTCTCACACCCATGTTTCCAGAAGGGTCTGAAGTCACAGAGGACCAGGACTGGGCCCACCCCTGGCCAGAGGCCAGCAGGCAAGTAAGGAAGGCCCCTATGAGGGCCTTGGCAGTTTCCGGCTCCATTTCCCCACATGGCCTCTGTCATCCCTTCCACAATTACCTAGAACTCTGGGTAGACCAAAGAGGCCTGGAAACTGCTCGAAATGCGAAGTGATCCGCACACACTGCCCCCCTGACCAGCACTGGAGAAAGGACTGCATGGTTGCCAGAACAAATCTCTGTGTGTGAGCAGGCTCAGAGTCTGCCCAAAGGTGCAGTGGCTGTGTCCCAGATGAAGGCACCCACCAGGTGTAACTCTCACAAAGACACAACCTACAGGGCCTCCTGTTTTCTGTGCAGAAAGCAAACACAATCTGAGAGTATATTAAGTCCCCTCCTATCACCTGTAACTCACTCCCAAACGATGGCTCTAGTCCACCCTGTCCACTCCTGCCTGCTCAGAAGAGGCCCCGCTTGGTAAGGTGCGAGTGGTGGCCCCTTTCCCTCCAGAGCCCAGAGGGAAAATGAGCTCTTTCAGTTACCAAGACACACAGACCTGAAATCCACAGGACTAAGAACTCCCAGGAAAACGGTGTCCTTGGGAAATTTTTATGCAAAATGATTACTGATGTAATGACCCAGATTCCCCAAACATGGCCCATGGCAGCTCAGGTCCCAGGTGAGCAGGCGGGCAGGTGGCACACCACTGGGCTCAGAAGGATGCCCTGCACGTCACAGACACAAGGACTAGCTAGCCGCGCTGTGCTCTAGGGCTCAGCACCACATGGCACTAACTATGCCAGAGCCCTGGAGAGGGAGATGAGCTGCGATGTTAACGATGTCCTTGAGGAAGGGATCCTTCCTCAGACCCCTTCCTCCCCGCCCCTAGGACAGGCTCCTTGTTGTCTGGGGAGATGGGTGGTGAACACACAATCCAGGTGTGAATACATGAAGTAAAATCTAGTATTTGTGCCTTGCACCTCTCTGCCATGTGCAAGGCCAAGACTTCCATGGAGGAGGAGGAAGTGTGGAAAAGAGATCTTTAGCAGTCTCAACCTACAATGAGCAATTTAAAATAGGATAACCATGATTTTTCTTTAAAAACCACAAAACAAGAGAACCAGTAAAGCAAACCCCATTATGCTAATCAACTTTCACATGATGTTTAAAGTCAACGCTAAGCTTTGAACCACACAGTACACCCCAGGCTTTTTTGCTTGACTCCAACTTTAAAATTTAAAAGACATGCTCAAGTGTAACATCCATATATCCAATGGAAACCTAGCTAGGATTTTCAAAAGTTAAGGAAAATAAAGGTCCCCTCTGGTGACATGCCATAAGTTGGGGACAGGTGGGAAGAACCAGATGGGTCTCCAGAAGCTCAGAGCCCTGGAGATCACTGACAAGCCAATCAGAAAAGGTCACAGTCAAGTGCAAGTCTGATAAGAGCACATTAATCGCATCATACTTGGTTAAGACAATGACTGCTCACAGTCCTCCCTGGCCTGGGCCATGGCCATTTGAGGTGTTCCCTGGACCTCAGGAGCACTGTGTGGCAGGCACTTCAGGCACCTGTTCTGAAGGGTGGGCTGTAGGCAGGAGAGAAATATGTTCTGGTAGCAAATGCAAAAACAAGATGAAAAATCAGCTATACTACAGTATTTCTAGCTTAGTCATACAACTATATCCAGACTTAAAATCAAACCAACAACCAACTATAAGCATTTTTCCAACTTCCTTATGTTAACTGGCCTTGAAACAAACAATCTGTTGTGAGATGTGCATTGCCCATTAAGCGTCCAGTATGTTCGGTAGAAACTAACCCCTGACCCACACCACACTTGGGATGGAGCCCCTCGTCCTCCACCCCCACATGGGGGCAAAGGCTGCCTACCTGCCTGCCTCTCAAGGGGAACACACATGAAGACCTCATTTCCAACTTCCTTGCACCTAGTTAGGAAGAAAGGGCCCCTTTTCGCCTCTCCGGGTTCCTGCTAAGGTCCCACACAACCTGAGTCTGGCCAGATGTCCTATGTAGCACATGTAGCTACTAACATCAGGGGACTGTGGATGGGAGCCACAGGGACAAGCCAGCTGAGGAAGGAAGGGCAGTGCCATCAGAGCCCTCTGGTGCATGAGCCCACATGTCTGCCCTGCCATTGTGCGACTCATTATCAGGCTAAGCAAACTTAAAATGAGGTCTTCCCTCCCTCCTTCTTAATAGGGCACCTTTGCTGCAGAGGGTCTTCGCTCAAGCAGTCTGAGTGGCAGTGAGAATGTAGCCTACACCAGCCCTGCCCTGGCCCACAGCGGCCACTCTGCACCAGGGCTAGGCCTGTGGTGCGGGATGGTGGGACAATGGCTGCTCTTCCCAGCCATGCCCACGTTAGCTTGAAGAGATAGCACCGAGGGCAACACCAGCAAAGGACAAGGTATTCAAAGAAAGAGTGAAACCTGAAAAACCTGACAATCTGAAACGCACCCGGACATTTATTTGGTGTTTAAAGCCACGTAACCTTGCAGCAGGCTGGTTTGTAGCTGTATTCTAAGATGCTCAGGGGGCTTTTCAGACACTCTCTCACTTATTTTCTTTAGATAAGCAGAGGGCAGGCACAATGACACTCTTACCAAAACACAGATTTTAGCAGAGTGAGGAAATGAACGAGTCTCATCCACAGGTATGAGGCTGACTGGCAGAACATATGTTTGGCCAGGAATTTTAACTCAGCATTTTGGATTTAAATGTCCTTCTCTGTGTGGGCCTAGGTAAGAAACCATTTCCATCTTTACTTATTAAGCTAACTGGCTCAACCCAAAGGCAACCTCATTCCAGAACATGGGGAATAACTTATCCATCCTTCCCAACACATCCAACAGAGACTAAGAATGCCTGGTGGGTCTGTCATTCACTGTCCCCAGGTGAACATGGACACAAACTCACAAGAGAATCAGGAGAACACTCCAGCATTTTGGTCCAGAAAAGGTAGGTGTGCAGCAGGAAGGCCCAGAGTGGACTTGGGCACCGAGGGACTCCCAGGCCAGGCGTTCCGCATCACTAGGGAACGGTGGGAGAAATGGGGGGATGCGGCCCCAGTGCAGCACAGCAACCTGCACTTCCAGGAGTTGGGGTGGGAGGCTGGTTCATTTAGGCCTCACCTCCCCCAGTCCAGGACTGACTCCTGATTCTCCTTCAAGCTCCAGTCCAGCACTGCATCCTCTGGGCCATGACACCTTCAGTCCCAGCACACAGTCGTTGTCAGTGAACAGGGGACAGTTAGACACTCAACAGCCAAAGCCAACAAAGAGTAGCCAGTCAAGTCCCTTTGTCCTACCATGGCCAAGGCAAAGTTCTGCGAAGAGAAAGAACTTCCATGGTGCTACCTTGGAAGTCCAGAATGTTCACTCGGCCCAGAACAGAAAGCAGAGTCACAGGGCTTGATGCTCACCAAGCCAGGAGACACAAAGTGGCCATTGGCACCCTTGGGCAGCAGTGGGCTGGGCCTGTCACAGAAAACTCCATAGGAGTGCTCCCGCTCAGGGTTAAGGACTCCGACAGCCGCGACCATGACTTTTCCAGGTACCGGGCATTAGGCGGTCCCCTACCCCTGTGCCCTCCTCTGCTTCCTGGCAGATGCCGCCCACGTCTGCTGTCATGCTTTTCCCACACTGAAGGACTGTACTCCTTTCTTGAGTGGTGAGTGAGCCAAAATAAACCCTTTTATTTGTAAGTTGCTTCTTATTCGTTATTTGGTCACAGCAACAAGAAAAATAACAAATGCAGGCAGTAAAGAGTAAACTGCACAGTGGCCTTTGGATCACAAAGCCGTATTTCCTTGTCACTGTCCCTAGAAGGAATGCTGCCAACACAGACACTCATGCTTACACACCAAGAAAAAGACAACAAACCCCCTGGTGAGTTTCATTTTCTCCCTGAAAGATGGAAGATCCTGTGGACCAGGGGAGAGGGAGGAGTGCTCTGAACACAAATCTTCCTAAGGGCAACTTGGCAAGGTGTGTCCAAACCTATGAAATACATACAGTATTTGCAAAGAAGGATTTATGCTAAGAAAACAGCTGGGTGGGCATGTGGGTCAGAATCGACCCTAAGGATGAAGATGCTGGTTAAGTTTGGAAGCAGGAGCCCTGGACAGATGGGAGTGCAGCCAGGCCAGACCTCTACCCATGCTACACTACACTTGTCCTTAGACGCTCCCTGAGAACATGTGATATTGGGATCTCCTTTCTTTAACCTCTCCCCAAAAGCAGTAAGGCAGAAATATAAGAGAGAAGCTTTTGGAAGCACAGAGCCAGAGATAGCCACAAGAAGGCAGTAGGCTCATGAACCCTGTCCACTCTGGAGAGAATGAGGACTTCACTATGCAGTGAGCAGGTCTGCTGGGGACAGACATGGCAGGCTGGTGAGCCCTCTGTGTTGAACACGCCTCAGACCACCCAGTTAGTCTAGGAGAGGTGGTGACCATTCACACAGATCCCCGCACCAGTGTGTTCGCCTTTCTCACTGGAAACCCACAGAGCAGTGGCCCCTAGACACCCTGTGCTCACACTGAATCACCAGCTGACTCCTACAAGTCCAAAGTCAGCCAGCTCCAGTACCTGAACACCGTGAGCATCAGATGGAGCCCTTGTGCTCTCCCCGAACACAGTGCTGACACTCTTGAAAATAGGGCAGTCCTTTTAATTGTGAGTGCTTCGTGTACAAAGAAAACATTAAAGTGACTCAATAATGAAGATCAGTCTGGGCTCAGAGGGCCCCAGGGCCACTGGTGGCTGGCCCTGACAGGAAGGACAGATGCAGTGGACCTCCACAGACCTGGATGCCACCCTCTCATTCAGCGATCCCAGCATCTCTATGGAAGAGGAGCCCCAGGGTGCCCTGCTGGCTAGATACGGACGCTTTACTCTAAAACAATGGCACCCCAGCCTTGAACACCCAAACCGTTGCCATTTGTCATTAAGCCACATAAAGAACAAGAATTTGTTCAAATACAAATCTGATGAAAAATCATACAAAAAATGCGCTACCCTAACCCTGCAGGCAAGGGAAGTTGCTCCACTCCTGCAACCGCTATTACATGAACTATGTTCCTACCTAGGGTTAGAAAGCTGGAACCGCGTTGGATTGGTCAATTTTTGTGCTCATGTTTTTCTGTACCACCCATACACACTAAAATCATAAAATTATTTTGTTGTATTCTGTCTTATGGGTAAATTTAAGTGACCACTAACAGTCTAACCTTTCCAAAATCTTCCTCTAAGCCAGATCACCAGGACAAAAGAATGCCCTTCAGAGAGGTGGCAGCCTAGGACCATATCTGAATCAGGACCCCCACCAATGATGTTTACACCTGGGGCAGGGTCTGCTTCACAGTGCCAAGGAGATTTGCATGAGACCTGGACAGGGTTATGGATGTTTTAAGCAAATCAGTGAATAATGAAAGGTGACAATTGTTGTTGGCAGATGACATTATTAATCCAGAAACATGAAAGAAACAGTTAGTAAACATGGGCAAGAAAATTCTATACATTGGTAGCTAGCATAAAATAAGGAAATCCAGGACTCATCTATATATGGACTGCAACCAAGTAGGAAAAAGAGGGAGAAACAGACTCATTCATAGTAGAAACAAAAATATAAAATATCCAAGACTAATAAAAATCCACGTGCATTGTATGAAAACATAGACATAAGGCTTTACTAAAGACAGAAGCCTCAAACAGGTAACCATGTTCCTAGAATAGAAATTTTACAGTAGAAACTTTTCAAAGCTACAACTTCAGTACATTTCCGGAACAGTTTTAAAGACTTCGTGAGAATGGTTCTGAAGCACGTGGAGGAGGAAATGTGCGAGGAAAGCTACAGAAACTGCAGGAGGATAGAGTGTGGGAGACAAGCCCTGGAGCCGTGTCAGGGCACAGAGAAGGCATTTCTAATTAGAAAGAACATCTTGATTCATGAATGAGGCCACAACAAGTGGGTAACCACTGGAAACCAAAGCAGCAGTCACGTGCCAACACACAATGGAAGCTGAAATAAGGCCCTTTATTCACAGCATTCCCACACCAAGCAGGAAAGGACCAGGGGCACAGAAAATGATTAGAAGCATGCAAGCTAGTCACAGCAGCTAGCATGGAAGTGCAGAAAACACGGAAACAAAGCAGAGGCCTATGACGGGAATAAGGCACCGAGGATGCCCATAAGTCCAGGTGTTTGCCTTGTCTCACCCCTCAGTCTCTGCCCAGCGGTGTCCCTGGGGAGTTAGTGCCAGCCCTGCAGTGGCTGTGCCCAGAGGTCTTGCTTCAGAGAAGCTCCGGTGGCCCTCCACCTCTGCCACAGCCTCTGGGGATGAACCTTCTGTCCACCATGGCGTGAGTATCCCAGGCTGGAGGCCCTGACTATTCCTGAATAAGCTGTCTTGGAAAGCCATCCTCTGTGTCACTCATTTTAGGCTGGCTAGGTCTCTTGGGGTTTGGAACTGGATTTGTATAGGAGATTTAGTAAACAGGAAAGGGAGAAATTATGAATACCCAAGAAACCAAGAGTGCATAAGGCCATCTAACATCCTATGCTACAGGCTCGCTAAGTGCTGCATGACCAGTTACAGGGATTAAACACCGAGCTCGCCACCAAGAGGACTGAAGGAGAGAAGGGACAGGTGCATGAGCAGGTAGGTCTTCCTCTGGGCAAGCGAACCCTGTCCACAGTCCTTGCAGAAGGACAAGCCTGGTCTCAGATCAGATCTGCCTGCAGTCCCTGTGAGGCGATGGCCAGAGGCTGCTGGCTTGTTAACCCTGCACTACTTCCCTATTGGAAACATTGGGAACATGAGTTGCTTTTATAAAACTCTTAGAATACAACAAATACTGCAAACCCGGAAGTAGCTACTCTAGACAACTGTCTCCATCTTTCATGCTGCTAGGGACTGAAAGAGCTACAATGTGCCAGGCACAATCCTGACCAGATAGACACACGACCCTGGGGCTGCTGCTGGAAGAAAAGAGATTAGCGAGGGAGGGAGTGCTACCCTGAAAGGAGCTTGGGGGGTAGGGCTGTGGCCAAGGCAAGGATAACTCTGAACATTACAGTCCTCAAAAAAGACCTTATTTAGCCCAATTAACAATGCAAGTTATACTTTTAAAACAACTCCCATTCCAATTATAAAATTCTATTCAAATTCACTGACAATTTAATGATACTAATTAGATTGTGTGTTCAAGAAATCTGTCTGACAAACACCACCGCCAAGTGTGGTTAACAATATGATGGCGTGAAGAGAGTTTAAATCATCCAAACAAAAGCCTGCTAATGCAATGATACAATTACATAGTTTAAAGGCTTTTATGATTTGTACTTAATGAAAAATAAAAATGATCAAAATGGGAAGAAGAATGTAACCCCGAACTTCTTTCTGTGCTTTGGAGACCCTAAGAGGCCAGCTCTTCAGCCAGGTCTCTGGGCCTCAGTCCTTGCTTAGCAGGAAGCAGCAAGTAGCATGAGGTGCTTGGGTCAGGGATGTGGATGCTGGCTGGTGGGACCCTGACCCAAAGGTCGTCCGTGTTTCCTGATTCCTGGTACTACCTGCTGAAAGCTCCTCTCACAGATTTGAGTGTCTCTTCACTATGAAAGCATCTAATCAATGGACACATAACAAGAGCATGAAAAGGTCATCTTCCACACTCCTCACACATCTGCCCAGCCTTCCCTTCACTCTCCACACTACAGGAAGGCCCTGGGGTGTGAGGCCAGGAGTGTATCCACAAGCTCACTCTGTAGGGATGCCAAGGACATGGACAGACCCAGCACAGATCTAGAGACCTGAGGCTCTGCTGAATTACATTTTCCGTATCCTTGAACACTGTGGCCTCAGGAGACCTCTGAGTAGCCAGGACAGATGGGATATGTCCAGGTGTTTGTGCTTGGGTGCACCTCCCTGTCTCCAGGGCTTCATGCATGCTGGTCCTTGCTCAGTACCCAGAGGTCTGGCAATGACCCTGGTGTGTCCTTGGGAGAGCTCCTCTGAATGTAGGCCTGGCTCTTGGAGAGGTGTTTAGAGCCCAGAAAATCTGGCTGTAGAATTATAGTCTCTGTGATGAGGTCTCAAAACACAGCAAGAAGTTCAAGGTTTTATGACGAACCTTGAAATGCCAAAAGGCCCATCCAGAGATGCAGTTTATTGGCCAGGACCAGAAGGACAGCGAAAGGCTAGACTGAACTACTGGGTGGCCCTTCCTTCCCATTTTTGAAATGTAACAATGAGGAAAGCCCACGCTGGCACCAGGTCTTGAAACTGCTCTGGAGGAGTTGGGTCACACAGACTCCATGAGGGACTGGCACATGCAGGCACAGGGAAGCTAACACTCTGTTTCCAGGAAGTCATGGCATGTGAAGCTGTGGCTCGAGCAGTCAATCAGGTGAGTAGCCCAGGGAGGCCAAGCCAGCACAAGGGACCACCAGGCAGCCACCACCTGGACTTACTTCCATTGACTGCCTTCCAGCTGGTACATACCACCCTGCTTGAGGCCAGCCTGAATCACCCTGCTCCCAGTCCTGGAAACCAGGGCCCTGGGTGGGATACAGTCCTGGCCTGTCGATGGCAGAGTGCTGGACAGCTGTGAGAAAGGCCAAGAAAGGCTCTCTGACGAGCAAATCCAGGCCAGGTGGTGGCCTTTCCCACTGGCCACAAAGAAAATAAGCAGCGTGCAGGTTCTAGAGCTGATGGAGCCATCCATCACCTAGCTCACCCCAGAGAAGTACCATCAATAACCCTCCCCTCAAGACAACAGTTAAAGCAAGCAGCATCAAAAACACCACAGACTCAAGCCTCTAGGCAGCTCCGGACAAAGCCCTCAGGGCTGCCATTGGACTGGCTCATCTGGGCAGGACTCTGAGCTAGAAAACAGTCCTGGGGACCCCCCCCCCCAAGCAATCAGCAACTCAGCAGTGTGGGGGGGTTGTCTGGAACCTTCTGGTGGCTCATAGGAGGCTGGCCCTCAGATGGACAGCCTGCAGGGGTGTACAGTACCAGCTCTGGTCCAGGAGCTACAGATGATAGGGCTTCCACCTAGGTCTTGCTTTCTTAGGCGACTAGCTAACTCGGGTCAAGTGCTGTGAGTGGAATCCTAAATGAGGAGAGAGGTTCCAGGCCAAACTTCCTCCAGCCTGGTCCAGTTAGCCCTTGGAGGAGACCACCCTGACCAACACTGACTGCAACCACATGTGAGACCCAAGACAGGACAGCCAGTGGTTGCTCCTGACCCACAGAAATGGAGAAAAGGCTATTTGCTGCTTTAGCTGCTTTGTGTTGAGGCGATTTTTCTTTTTTTTTTTTTTCTTTCTAACACAGCACTGGATAATGTAAGTGGAGTCGGGCTTCTTACTTTGATCCTGAATGTTAGAAAATTTTGTTTCTACTGGTCGGGGCGATTCACATGCTTCTTAGCACGGAGAGTGCAATGAGGCCAAGAGCGCCACCGGCTGGCCGACTTCATAACTTTCCTGAATGTCACTAATGCAGCATTTTTTCTAACTTATTTCAGTTCAAAATCTGGAACTGGGGGCTGGAGAGATGGCTCAGAGCTTAAGGCGCTTGCCTGCAAAGCCTAAGGACCCTGGTTTGAGTCCCTAGTACATAAAGCCAGATGCACAGGTGGAAGAGTCTGGAATTCATTTGTAGTGTCTGGAGGCCCTGGTGTGTCCATAACCCCCTCTCTGTCTCTCTCTGCTTGAAAATAAAATAGATAAAATGTATTTTAAAAATCTGGGATTGGATTAAATATTTGTAAAAAGGAAGCGCGTGCGCGCGCGCACACACACACACACACACACACACACACACACACAACTGTCTTTGTGGACAGCTTTTTCTTACTCTTCTTAAAGGAAAGTACTATCTTTTGCCAGTTATGAAAGGTCAGTGAGAAAACTGGACAATGAAAACAAGCTGTGAACACCCCAAGATGACCGTTACTATTCCGACACACCTTCCCGTGGGCCCTCTTCCTACTTCTGCACATGTTTTTAGAGAGGTTCTTCTCTGTGACATCCCCCACGTTCCACAATGTCCCCGTGTTACTACAAGTGGCCGTCTATGAGTGGCACTGGTCCTTGGAGGAGGCAAAGGTCACCCCGAGGGCCTCTGGTCCCACGTTGGGTGCTGCCAAGAGGCCCCGGGCTCACCTTGATGTGCTCATGCAGCTGGGCCTCGTGCTGCCTCGAGAGCTGCTCGTGCTGCCGCTGGAACTCGGCGATGAGGAGCTGCCGCTGGATCTGCTGCTTCTGCTTCAGCGCCAGGAGCTCCTGCTGCAGCTGCTGCTCCCGCAGCGCGGGTTCCGCCAAGGGCAGCGAGAACTGGTGATCCAGGCGCAGGTCCATGGGCACTGCTGTGGGGGCCACTTGCAGAGGCAGAGCTGTGGACACGTCCACTGTGGAGAGAGGACAGCACAGGAGAGAGGGTCACTGTGACAGCAAGGCCCTGCTGACAGCCATCATGGGGTGCTGGTGGGCATCTCAAGAGGCTCAAAGCACAGGACTCAGGGGCCCTGGGAGCCAGTCCTCAAGGACAAAGATCTCAGAGCAGAAGCAGGTCTGGCCAGAAGACACATCTGTCATAAGCTCTTCCCTCCAACCCTGCCAAAGTGGGAGGTCCCACTCTCAAAGGACCCCTATGCAGGACTAAAGGCTTGTCTGACGTCACGATGAAAAGTCAATAAAAGGAAAACTACAGAAAAAAGGCCCAGCCTAGCCAAGGAACGAGTGCCAGCACTGAGACGGGCAAAACCGCCTGTTCTTTTCTTCTTCTGCCCCTTCTCCTAAGGAAGCCACTGCAGAGCTCTGTGTGAGCCCCAAGAACAGTGTGTGCCACAGAAGTGGTCCAGATAGAGGCTCGAGCAGAGAGCCTGTTGCCATGGCAAAATGAGCACCCTCTTGGAAAACATGTTTACACGACCAACCACAGCCAATAAAGTGTGCTCCTGGCGGGCAGCAGGAGCGCGCTGCGTTCATCAGGGCGCTTCCGCACTTACACTGTGTCCGTGTTCTGCCAAGGAGGCCACCGCTGCTCCCGACCAGGAGCAGCAGCTGAGTCAGCCTCAGTGCTCACAAATCGATTTCAAATTAAAGTGGGAGAACGTCGAGAAGGAAAGTTTTAAGTTGCCAATATGAAGACGCCACAACAGGCTGCCTGTTCTAAGTAATGTGTGGATGCACAGGGACAGCTACAGGCCCAGCGCAACACCACCAGGCGGCACATAGACGGCTCTGGGTCAGCACAAGCCCTACAGACCCCCTTCCAGAAAGCCCTTCTCTGACTGCCCTGATCACACTGCTTCATCAGTCAACAAGCACTGAATGAATCCAGGGCCATGGGAAAGGGATTCATGGACCTCGGCCCGCCTGCAGGGAGACCCCAAGGGCAACACTGAAAGCCAAGAAGCCTAGCTCCTATGCCCCAGGAGCTTGATCCTGAAAGGTTACCAACTGACCAGTCCACAGGACCTTCCAGTCCCAGATGCTGGGCAGCCTCCAACCAAGGCCCAGTCATAATCTACTTTCTGGGAAAATTGTACTTCACAGCCTCAAGCCTATCAACCCCTGTAAGACAGCGAGCAGGCAGCTGCTGCCCTCAGCCATTGTCACTTCTGTGACCACTGTCCAAGCAGAAATCCCAAGATGGCCTCAGTTGCCAAGTGGCTGGAGCCCTGGCCCCACGACTCTGTCTCAGCCTTCTGGGGAAGGGTAGGAAGAGCAGTCACCCGGGCTCAGTGCCTTTCCTGAAAGTGTCTTCACGCCTCAAAGCACAGCCCCATGGGAAGAGTCCAGCATGGATCCTAGGATGAAAGAATAAAGCCACAATGCATCTGCTCTTGGGTTCCCACAGGAATCACTATTGAACTACCTTCCAACCCAGGCACCAGTAGCCACTTCTAATCTGGTCCTCTGGCCCACTGGGATGCCCGCAGGGCTGGAATGACAGAGGCCACAGGCTCTTAACAACCAGAACCCAAGGAGCACTGGGCCCTGAGCTAAGTGCCCATTTTCCTTATAGCAGTGACCTTCTCATTGCTAGGACAAAACACCTGACCAAAGGCAGCTTGTAAGAGAAGAGGGTTTAATTTGGACTTACAGATTTTTATCAAAATAATAATTAATTTTGAGGTGTGAGAGAGGGAGAGAGGATGGGCACACCAAGGTCTCTTGCCACTGCAAATGAACTCCAGACATATGCAGCACTTTGTGCAATCGGCTCCCTGTGAAAACGTGCAGTGGGAATGTCCCCTTTACTGCATTCACAGACGTGTCCCTTCAACCTAGGAATCTGCCTAGTTACATCAACACTGTGGCCCTTAATCACTTTGCCTCTGCTTTGCTGGGACAACTTATTTTGTCTGAATTATACACACAAATAACCCTTGACCAGCTGAGTCAGGGGCCACTTTATTCAGAATGTTTGTGTCTACACAAAGTCTGGTCTAAGCTTATTAACATCTCTCTCAGCGCAGTAATATTTTAGTTTAAATAAGAATGAATTAAAATTAAAAAAACAGAAAAGTTAGGAAGCTCATGTGAGCCATCATTCCCCGTGTGTCACCTCTCTCGTGAGCCCCTTGTGTCACCTCTCTCTTGAGCCACCATTCCCCGTGTGTCACCTCTCTCATGAGCCCCTTGTGTCACCTCTCTCTTGAGCCACCATTCCCCGTGTGTCACCTCTCTCGTGAGCCCCTTGTGTCACCTCTCTCTTGAGCCACCATTCCCCGTGTGTCACCTCTCCTGAGACATCATTTGTTATGTATCACTTCACTTGACTTGGCCCTGTGGGAAGTCAGGTGTGACTCCAGGTAGTTTTGCTGGCATGACTTATGATGTTGAATAATAAGGAAGCAACGATACTGGGCACAGGAAGGAGATGTACTCATTCTGGTGTGCCATCTCCCATTTTAACTTTTCAGAGATGGAAGGGGACCTTCAACTATACAATCAGCTGTAAGAGAGCCCTCTTTCATTAACTTTGAAACATGCTGGGCCAGCACTTCTCCTCATGCATCCATTTCTTGAAAACAAGGGGATGGTCCAGTTCTGTCCAGGGTGAGTATGTTGACATAGTCCCCAGGGCAGCCGATTAGAGGCCGATAAGCAGGGGCTGATGAAAGCTCCAGGGAATGGTCTTCAGGTCCTCCTGACCCTGAAGTGGGAAGTAGAAGGTCACAGAGACCTAGAGGTGGAGGAGGAGTGCAGATGCCAGGTCTAGGAGCAGGACTCACACCCACAAGCCGGGGCATCTCTACAGGCTTGGGGACTGGCAAGGGCGGTTGTACTGAGGGCAGTTTGGATGGGGCAGGCATCTCCAGGTGGTGGCAAGACTGGTGGCCCGCTGTGCAATCCTACCACATGTAGGCTGGGCAATTTCTGCAGCAGAACCTTCCTCACATTGTCCCTGGGCCAGAATTGCAGAGCATAGTCACACTTTGTCCACAGCTCTGGCAGAAATGACGCCAATGTGAATGTGATGTGATGTAAATGCCATTAAAACCATTTGTTCCACCAGAGGCTAGCGGACAATGCCGAGAGGCCAGGGCAGCTCGTGATGCCCCATCTACACATGAGGAGGAATTGCATCAGAAAGGGTCTCAAAGTTCTCTGCTGGCAGTCAGTGTGTACAACTGGCCGTGGGCAGGGCACTTGTATGGAGGAGGAGGAGGGGGCAAGTACCAGGCAGGTGCTCACTGCTCCCTAGGCACAGCCTTACTCCAATAAACTAAAACTTTAGTCACTGGGTAAGGCAATGTTTAAGTGTTTGCTTTCAATTTTATTGCTTTTTTAAACTTTGACTTCCCTTTTCACTCAATTCACTTAAGCTAGACTGACGTTTTAGCTCCTCAGGCCTTAACTTTTGAAGCCGTATTTGAAGCTGTTCTTTGGATCTTTGACAGGTCCCCTAAACTGACTTACATACTGTCTTAAAGGGATAGTAAGCCAGACTGAAAGGTGATTAGCACAGTTAAATTAACACACCCCACACATGATGCACGTGCACCAGGCTGCCAGTTCCTCTTTGCCCCAGCATGGGTGATGCTTCCTACCCTCAGGGGCTTCCTATACCATTACCCCAAAGGTCACAGCTTAGCGGCCAGTCCCCAACTACTAGCCTCCCAGAGCCTAATGGCTGGGGAGGAAGGAGGCAAGGGGGAGGCTCCTTCCAGGCCCGCTGCTGCTCTGGGGTCTGCAGGTTCCTGGAAGCATCTGCACTCGAGGGCTGCAGAGAGATGAACCTCGTTCCCAATGCCCTTGCTCTTTCCTCCACAGGGCACCAGAGAGCAAGCAAGCCCCACTGGAGGAGACTGGCAGGGCGTTCCTTGTGTGCGCACTGGGCCTGGGCTCAGCTTTCATGTGTAAGAGCCAAGGTGGTTTCTAGCATCTTCTTTGTGTACACCAAGTATGGGAGAGGGAGAAAGGCCTTCCCTGATTTATCACGCTGAGCTACCACACAGAGCTATACACTTGGCTAACAAGTTAAAAGTGGGGCTGGAGAGGTAGCTCAGCATTTAAAGTCACTTGCTTGGCAAAGCCTGATAGCCTGGGTTCAAGGATTCTCCAGATTCATGCGCAAACTTGGGCACGCACCTGGAGTGAGTTTGTAGTGGCAGGAGGCCCTGACATGCCCATTCCCCCACCCTTTTTGCCCCACTCTGCTTGCAAGTAAATAAATAAAAATACTATTTTAAAAAATAAGTTAAAAGTGGAGCAGAGAAGATCAAAAGCCACTTGTCATCTGAATCTCACATCCGAGTTTCTACCACGGTTGTTGCCTCCCCTCCACAAGGCACCACTTTGGCAGAAACAAAACTGAGGCTTGGAACCCACCTAGGCAAGGAGACCCAGCCAAGGGACCCTGAGAACATGGCCTGCCTATCCCCACTGCCAGCCTCAGTAGGCGCGGAGGCAGGGCTGTGGCCCACACCATGCCTGGACCCTCCCATGTGCCAGCTGTGGAGCTGAAGGCACGGTTTCCATTCACTCAGTGGAGTGTGGTGCTGGCAGCTGCGTCAAGAATGACCTGTACTATTTCTGTATCAAAACCACTGGAAATGCCACTGGAAATGACAGAAGCTGCTGGTGCTCTTTGACCCAAGGCACCCCAGGAAGACAATGAAACCTTCTCTCCTTAAAGAACACAGCATCAAAACAAAAATGCCTGTATTCTCATGAATATTCGATTGGGGAGCTGAGAACTGCTTTATAGGTTGTGCCTTGAGAACCATATTAATACAATCAGGCTCATGACGTCAGTGAGGACACAAAGACCACATTCAATGTTCCAAGGAGAAAGGCGGTCTACTGGGAACGAGCCTCTCCTTTGAAATGCTCTCTCCTAAGGAGGGACGCTGGCTTCCCAGTCCATGAATCGCCCTCTCTTCCTGACACCATTTCACGCCATCACAGCGTGGAATGAAAGCTGCACTATTCTCCAGGAAGCACGGCCAAAGTTGAGGGTCTCTTCAGTAAAGAATGACTCATTCAACTCCAGAGAAAAATAATAGATATTTCAACTATGTAACCACTGCTTCCTCTGTCATCTGCAAGGGTGGGAGGAAGGAGAGGGACACAGGAATGCAGAGCCTAAAGTTTCATCTTTCACTGTGATAGGCCTCCCAAACACCCACGGACATAGTCATTAGGTGAAGGAACAGTAATGAAATAGACACAGGTTACCCTCCACCTCTAAGAAGACCCAGATCTCCATGCGTCTTCCCTGCATGCCTCTCCCCAGGGGAGCTGACTCTGACCTTACTAAGCTTCCTCTGGCTGTTTCATGGTGCTGGCAGCTCTAAAAGAATCCTCCAGTGGACAGAGTGAAGACAGTGGGTGCTGGCATAGCACAAAAGGAGATGGCAGACCCCATGGCAAACTGGCCCGAGCTTGGAGTCTGCCTCCACTTCCCGACCAGCTGACAAGAGCCCTGTCTGGGGAAAGGTTATGACTGGTGCCAGGAAGTCAGGGTATCTAACTGCCACATCTGGTATGGCAGGCAGAACATGAATTAGCTGTGGTCCGGGAAGCAGGTGGTCCTGAGTTCCGGCCTACCTGCACCTTGGTCATCCCAGGGACTGAAAAGGAAGACCCTTAAGAAATGAGGGTCTTCAGGCAATCAAGGGGGAGGGTAAGGAACAGGGATGATGTGACAGATCAGGGTCAAAGGAGGGAGGTTTTTCCTTCCACTCCCCTATCTCCCTTTTATCTTTCACTCAACTGCATAGGATGTGTCCTTACCTAAATATTTTCCCTTGAAGTATTCTGTGCTTTCTGTTATTTTACCTTTGACAAACCAACCACACAGCAATATTGAAAGGACAGTGGCTCCACAGCATTCCTGTTTATGATGCCCAGTGGCTCATTCCTGGTGAAACACATCCAGCAGCTCTGAAGGTGCGAGGGCAGCCCAGGTCAGCTGGAAATTTCCTTTCTGCTGCAGTCTCTGCAGCCTAGGCTGGCCTCTGGTACCCCTGCTAGAACACAGCCTCACGCCTGGCCCCTGGCTCTGAAGCAGGGTGAGTGGGGTTCTCATGGGGCTTCCCTGGAGGCATCCTGCAAGGCCACGTTAATGGATAGCTCCAGGAAGGAGTGCTCCCACCTCAGCCCTGGAGACTGAAGGCTGGAGCTTTGGAAGCATTATGCACTCATCAGGAATACCGTGACTAGGCCCCTGTTCCTGTTACACACCTGTCCGACCGAAGTGCAACACAGCTGATTTCTTCATAGACAGAGTCCAGGGAACGGAGGAAGCCAATGGAAGAGAGCCCGCTGGCAGTGGGCTCAGCTAGCCGCCATCTCCCTTGGGGAAGGCGCAAGGCAAACAGGCAGTGGGGTGCTTCTGTGCTGGGCAACAAATAGGCTTAGTAAGAAAGGCAGAGGACATGCGTGACTCTCCCTTAATTTGCCAATGTGTGGAGAGGTCAGAGGGCAAGGCCGGGAGTTTCCTCAGGTCCCACACATCTTTTTAAAGACAAGGGCTTTAGCCTGCCAAGCAGAGGGGGCTGGCTGGCTAGTGAGCTCCAGGGATTCACCTGGACTAGGAATGAACACTCAGCACCTCACCCTTTTTGTAAAAACGGTTCTGGGGCTTGAACTCAGGTCCTCATACTTGTAAGGCAGGCACTTTACTTTCTGAGCCAGCTCCCTTATCTGCCAATGTTTGAAAAAGACAGGTATTTGCCAGCAACCTCCTCACAGTGAGCAATGTTGAGGGTGGAACATTCGGCGAAAGCTCAATCCCCACTTCTCTGTAGCTACAGATCTCGGATGCTCAAGCAGGCTCTCAGCCACAGGGAGCCGTAAGGCTGGACCTGCGTTTTAAAACCATCCTGCAGGGCTGCTCTCCGAGACATGGCCGACCTCTTCCTACACATGCCTTGGCCTTCATTTAGGCCACATATGTAGTGACCACAGTGGATATCAAGGTGAGCACTATTACTATTCTGAGACTCAAGACATCCTTACTGTTATTTTATGCATTTCCAGAGAGTGAATGTAGATTCGTGCTGGAGCCGACATCTTGAATTGAAACTTCAGAGCACAAACTTATTAAAACTATCATTCACAAAAATAGAACTGGCCCATCTACACTCCACTCAAAACCCAGATTTATCTGCAATACCATCTTCCCAAAAGTGTTTATTACCGAATTACAGTTATTTAATATGTGTGCATGTGCAGCTGCATTGTACAAAGGGGATAAGTTAGAGCTCTTTTAAATATAAAATTTAAAAACATTCTGTATGGCATGCACACAACCAAGGTATCCATACTGCAGCTTCACATGCAGCTGAGTTTTTCTATATCTTTGCTCTTCGCTTCATTTCAATGTTTCCAGAAACGCCAGAGTGATGTTGACAATTCACTGCAAAGAAGTAATACTTGAAAAAGAAAAAGATGGGACAAGAGGCTGAAGTGTATTGTTTTCTTTTTAGCAGAAATCAGATCCCGCTGGGAAAACAGGGACACCAGGAAAGCACTGCACAGCCTTGCCCGCAGAGCAGAGATGGAAAGTGCAATCCCTGAATGGTATTTTCACTACTATAAATAAAAGGTGTGTTGACCTCCATTGTCATCGTTTTACCCAAGTCAGATTTCACCTCCATCCACTGTGCCTCCACTTTCCCAAAGAACAAGTTCCTACAATGTTTTCTTCTAGGCAAAAAAGGCCTAAAACCACACAAAAATTATGGACAGTGTTGTCACACTTAGCCAAGAAGAGTGACTTGCCTGGTCTCACGTCTGCTGGACACAAGCAGGGCCGGAAAGAGGTGTGACAGGTACCTACAGCAGTGAAGGAGGAGGCCTCTGGGCACAGCACAGGAGAGTTGCTCTGTCCACATCTGAGAGCTCACGCTGGCTCTCTCACAGAGCCTGCCCTCTGCAAGTTTCCAGTATGGGATTGAGACCCAAGAAGACCCAACGGCATAGAGACAGCAGGAGGCCACTGGCAGGGCACAAACCCTGAGGCAGAGTGTGAGTTTAGATCTAGTCCCATGACCCACCCCACAGACATCCGGTGTAGATTATGCTAACGATAGGGGCCTCCTTGCCACAGATCAGTGGGAGTTTTTGCACGAAGTACTGGGCAGAGGGCCAGCACTGGTGTAGATCCTGGCTCCATTCAAGATAAAGACACCTACCAGGGACAGGTGTCACCCATCCTGAGCATCCAGGAAGACAGCACAGGGTCCCTCAGTGACACTGCACCCACTGAGGACAGGTATCATCCATCCTGAGCATCTAGAAAGACAGCACAGGGTCCTCAGTGAGACTACACCCACTGGGCCTGAGGTGCTCCTGTCACTTGTTAGTAGAAAGTGAGTCCAGAAAAGGCTACCCATGTGATCAGGCTGGCAAGAGGAAGCCTGGCAGCCAGAATGTCTGGGAGTGAGTCCAGAAGGACTGAGGGTTCTGTGTTGACTGTTTCCAGGTGTACAAGCTCATTCAAGAGGACATACTGATGAGGATGGACAGGGCAGGCCCACATCACTGCATGACAGCCACTTGCTGCCCCCTCAGCTGTTCTGCTCACAATTAGGAAATGCAGAATGAGAGCAGCCCCTCTCTTCAAGCAGCAAGCATGGTGGCAGGAGAAAGCTGCCTGGGCTGTGGAAGGTTCTGAGACAGAGTGAAGACCTCCTGTAGGCATCCGACCAAGAGACACCTGGAACTGTTACTATGGCCCCCCAGGATAAAGGGGAGAAAACAAAGAACTCTTGGACCCTAAACACTGACCAGAGGTCTCCTGTCTTAGGCCTGATGCATGTTCATGAAGGGCCTAGGCCCTAGCCCACCATGAGGGAGTTGTCCACTATGTTTAAATAGCCAAGAACTGATGAGCATTATTACTGCCTTTGCATTCCAGGGGGGAAGCACCCGAGTGTGCTGGGGGAGTGGGATGGGGATCTTGACACCCCATCCTCGATGCTTCTTGGGGTCCCTGTGGGTTTGGGGTCCCATGGCCTGGGGACAGGATGGGCCCATTCCCCACCTTCCTGGCTTACCCCTCATCTTCCCATCAGCCTTACCTGCCCACTAGGTCATCCTCTCAACTGGCCATCCCACATGCCAGGGTGGGTTTCGGCCCAGGGATTCAAGTGCCAGAGTTGGGGCCTAGAACAGCTAGAACTCTGAAGAAGCTAAAATGAACACACAAAAGCTAAAACTTTTCCAAACAGATCGGACACATATACTTGCAGGCACTGAAAGCACAGCCAAGCAGAAAACACAAAATCGAGTCAAGATGGTCTCCAAAGACAAGGGCCACAGATGCTGGTATGTAAGTGAGCTTCTTCTGTGGAGAGGCCATGGAAACAGAAGCCAGGACAGTCCATGTCTTTAGGGGGATGGGGGTCATGAGAATCCAGCTGCCTTGTCAGCATTCCACCCAGAGATTAGCTCAGAAGAAACACAGGCATATGTCTCCCTGAAGACCAAGAAATTCTGAGCTGGCCTTCTGGGGAAGGAGCAAAGGTGCAGGTGTGGAGGTATAGAAGAGGCAGGAGAGACCCCGTGAAGGTGTGCAGGTACAGAAGAGGCAGGCGAGACCCTGTGCAGGTGTGCAGGTATAGAAGAGGCAGGGTGAAGACCCCGTGGAGGTGTGCAGATGTGCAGGTACAGAAGAGGCAGGGTGGAGACCCCCATACAGGTGTGGTATAGAAGCAGTAGGGTGGAGACACCTCTAATAGCAAGCTGAGGGAACAAGTGAAGGGAACAGAGGACTGTACAACCTGCAGCAGCATGAAGCACATGGCTGGGGCTGGAGGCCAGGGACTCCGGTTCATGGGGAACTGATACTTCACAGCTGGCTGCTGGAACAGGGAGTGTGGCTTCCAGAACATTGGTGGGTGAGGGTGAGGTTGAGACCCAGCCAGCCAGGACTTTAATGAGAACAAAGGCAATCCTGTGTGTCCACCCAGAAAAACACAACTGGTCACCCCCAGGTAGCACTCCACAGTCATCAACTGGGATCACTGTCACAGGACTTTCATCAGTATGCTGAGTACACATCGAATGTGACAGATGGAAGCTACTAACCACTTGGTCTCACTCTATAAATGGGAGAGACTGAGGCACAAAAGTGCAGACATAGGGAACAGAAAAGCCAAATATGGTTTGTTTAGTTGGTAACAAGATAGCACTGTGTTTTAGTTTCCAGAATTCACTACAATTCATTACAAGCACAGTAGGTAAAGCAATCCACAGCTACAGACTTCTGAAATGGGCTGTCTGAAACCAAGATCCAGGCACCAGCAGGGCCCCAGGCACCGGGGATCTGTTCCAGGACCCTTTTCAATTCTCAAAGGTCCTGCCTGCCCTTCTGGGCCCCTGAATTCTTCCCACCCTCAAAGCCAGCAGCTGTGTCCCCTTAGCCTCTGTTCTCACACCACCGCCAATGACTCTGATCTTCCTGATCCTTTCCTGTAGGGGCCCTTGTGGTAACAGTGGATGTGCCCACAGAAGGAGGGCCATTTCCCCCATTTGAAAAGTCCTTGTCTAAGCCACCTGCAATGTCCCTTCTACCACACGAAGGCTCCTGGAGAAAAGGATTTGGGGCGAAATTCTGCCAAGCACCTCCTGCTAAGGACTGATTAAAGGAGACAGGGTGGCAGCAGACACAGGTGAGGACGCACCTGCACCAGTGCAGCCGTCAGACACCAGTGCTGGGGAGCAGTGTGGTAACAACGAAGGGGGTGAGCTGGCAGGCTTGGTACATAGTTTGATAGCTTTATGGAGGACTATTTTGCATACTGCCCTTTTGAATGGACATTTCAGTGATTTCTTAGGGAGCATACCATGGAATGCAAGCATTCTAGAACATTTTTTTCCCTGAGTCTCCACCTACAGGATACACCGTGAAGGTCAGTGATAGCACTGCCCCATGCTGAATGTGGGAAAGAAGAGAAGGGAATCTACTTGGGGGAGGGAGGCAGGCAGGCAAGCAGGAGTCTGGGGTTGTGAAGGCTGAGATGCCCACTAAACACTCCAGAACAAAATGTTGGCTCACGGGTAAGGAGAGATCCAAGCTTGAGTGTGGTGGTACTTGAAGGACAGTGACAAGATGGGCTCCTGTCATCCAATGCAAAAGATGAAGGACTCAAGAGTTGTGGCCAAAGTGGAGGAAGGGAAGCAGGTATGGAACTGAGCCAGGTCTTTCAGAAGGGTGTTCCTCTGTCCATGCTGCCCAGAGGCCACCCAGAAGCAGAGCCCTGGTGTGAACATCAACATCAAGAAGCCACTGGTGATTTGTGCGGGGCTTGGGAAAGCTAGACGTATATTCCAGACTGGGCCAATCTACAGGTCAAAGTGCACTGGACCCTCCTCTAGGAATGAGATGGGACCTCCCTGGAGGTGGAGCCCCAGGAGCTGAGGGGCACAGCACTGCCCACCTGGACAGCACCTTCATCCCTGCTGGACAGAGCTCTTGATCTAGGGAGAATGGTCATGCCAGTCTATCACCCACAACAAAAGCACCAAACAAACTAGCTGAATAAAGAATGTGGTCTGGCATAGCCTTCTGGAGGCAGCCTGCCAGCGTCCTAGCACAGCTGGCCATGAACTGTTGGTTTGTCAACACTCATGTCTCCAAGAACACTAGTAAGCATGGCAAGGCCTGGAGAGGCTGTGTGGAGGGGCATACAGCCTTTGTGCATCAATTATGGTGCTTCCATATTATGAGTCCAACTTTATAAAAACTCTCAAGTATTTAAGTATACATAAGCTTGCATTTTATACAGTTCATACATTTTAATTAGAACCTTCTCCTCCCCAAGGAATCACTGAGTGCTTCCTGTATCGCAAATATAGAAATGAATGTCTACACACACAAATATGACCTGTGTGGATTACTCAGACAAAATGTCCCATTCAAGAACCAGAGGGCAATGTTCTCGCTTCACTAGTACGGATGGGGATATAGCTCAGCCGCTATCCTAACAAGGCCCAGTGTTTAATACTTAGCACTTCAGAATTAATAATAATAATTTTAGCCTAAAAGTTGGAGGTTAGGAGGACAGTGCGCACTGTGGAAGCATGAGGAACCGAGCTCTCTCTCTCTGGCGTGCATGTAGAAAGGCCAGGCATAGCCATGCACATCCATAACCCCAGCACTGACGGGCAGAGACGAGGATAGCTGGGGCTCACTGATCAGCTATTCTGACTGAAAAATGATCAGCTCCAGGTTCAGGGAAAGACTGTCTCTGCGAAATATGGTGCAAGAGTAACAGAGGAGGGAACTCAACGTCTTCCTCTGGTCTTGCTTGTGTGTGCACAGGGTACACACATGCATATAGCATACACATCCATACACCCCCCCAAATAAAATGAAATTAAAATATAATAAGAAGTAAAAATTGCCAAGAAATACTAGTCTAAAGCAGTTTCTGTCTTGTGCCCATTGAGAGCACTGAGGCCCCTCGGCCACGGAGGCTGAGTGATGATGGCCAGCCTTCCTAGAATCTCCAACACGTCCTAGAGGCCCCAGGTCACTGTCAGCAAGTTTTCCTGGAGGACAGAGACTTGGTTTTGCCTATTTTTAAAACCCACTTTGTGTAGAACTTTGAGGCTTCTGACTTGGATGCTGTTGTGGTCAGCTTTCTAGTTGCTGCACAGAAAGAACCCAAAAAAGCGGCTTGTGGAGGAATGGGTTTATTTGGCTTACGGACTTGGGGGAGACTCCATCCTGGCAGGGAAGATGATGGCATAAGCAGAGGGGTGGACATCACCTCTGCCACAGCACTGCAAACAGCGGCAGGAAGGTGTGCCAAACACTGGCAAGGGGGAGCTGGCTTAGAACCCCATAAGCCCACCCCCGACAACACAGCTTCATCGAGGTTGTAAAACCCAAACTGCCATCAGCTGAGGATTGATCTATCAGAACACATTCATTTGTTTGTGGGGGACACCTGGATCAAACCATGACAGATGCCCTCTGCGAATGTAGCCTTGAAGGTCTCCTTCCCTTAAGGCTCATCTGGACCCTCTTTGCTCTCGGGTGAGCTGGGAGAGAGGACTGAGAAGATGGAATTATCATCATACCCCTTGTCAATGTGGAGTCCTTGGGAGGAGTGTCTTGGCACCCCAGCCTGACCCAGAGCTCCCAAATCTGCACACGCAGGAAAAAAGGTCTCTCTGGGCCACCCTAGATGGTCTGCATTCTAAATGCCACCGTCTCTGGTTTGGCAAACCAGAGATGAGCAGGAGAGGCAGTTTTAAAGAAGGCTGGCGTTGGTTCTGAGGTGTTCTTGTGTTTATTCCGTGGCTTCTGGTTCTGATGCCTCATCGCAGACTTTCCTGCCATCGCTTTGAGCTAGTGAGCACATCCTTTCCAAGGCTGGATCCCATGCTCTGCCCTGGCCAACTCTGTGCTCCGGGGCCACACTGAAAACTTGGCAGCTACTGAAACACACTTCACACTAGATCAGGAGGCACTCTTCCACGTAGCTCAGCAGGGATGCTGGTGCAGAGCTGGACACTGCACACAGGGAGGAGGTCCCCAGGAGTACCAGCCCTTCCACCCCCAGTGACCACAAGTGACTTGCTTCACACCTGACTTCTCTAGGACATACATTCCTTGTATTTTAAAAGGAAATTTAGGGTGAGAGACTTAATTATTAATTTTCTCATCCTTCTCAGTGAAAAACAGTAACTTAAGGTAGGCCGATGGATAACTGGAATGGTGACACGCTCCTATAATCACAGCTGAGGTAAGAGGATAGCAAGGCTGTACCATGAGACCATGTCTCAAACTAAGAAATAAATACGTAAGCAGCAGCCGAAGCACACTATTTATGCTTTATAAAGAGAATCACCAGTCTACGGCCATGCCACCCTGAACGCGCCCGATCTCGTCTGATAAAGAGAATCACCAGAACTAAAATTAACGCCACAACTGGCAAATGATGAAGTGAGAAAGCGAAGAGACACAACAATGCCTGCTGACAGTCTGGCTTCTCACCAACAAATCTGCTTCATGCTGCCACAAGAACTTGTGGTTTAGGTGGAACATTCGAGTGATCACCTCCCATTGTAAGCTGTAAGACAAATACAGCCTCCCGATTACTGGAAAGAAACTGAATGGCAGTCACTAGCTCCAAGTGACAACACAGAAGTCTGTGCGAGCATGAGGCATCAGACCCAGAAGCCACAGCACAACACTGAAAGGACACCTCAGAACCAAATGCCAGCGATGGTGCCAAACACAGATGAGACAGAGTCACATAGCAACTATCGTCCTGGATAAACGATGAAACTGAACAATACGTGGTGCTTGCTTTAAATAAAAGGTGTTTGGAATTATAGGACTCAAACTGGAAGGAGAAGCTCCAACAGCCGGATAGAGAAACAAACAACATAACCACTAATAACAACGACAGCAACAACAAACAACATCCCAGCACCCCAGGGGAAGAGTGAGAGAGCTACCTGAAACCAACATGCGTCACAAAAAGATGTGATTGACACAGGCACATGTAGCCCAGGTGGGAAAGAGGATGGTGAAAGGAGAGGGACAGAAACATAGCATCAGGACATGTGGACTTGCCCTTGTACACTCGGGACAGACAAGTACCAAACAGTTATCGCGCAGAGGGCGGGAATAAAGGAATCAACATCCAGCTCTGTACCAGAAGATTCTTGATGCCTTTTCCCCCAAGCCCGCATGGAACACTGACAAAAATGAATTCCACATAAAGAACACTGAAACCCTCCAAGCACACCCTACTTTGTCCCCTCCCAACTCATGCTGACAGCAGTCCCCAGTGCAACAGCACTGAGGGTGGGGACACCTTATTCTCTGAGGCCTGGACAGCACTCCGCCTCTCAGGACACAGCCCTTGTCCTCCTGTATTCCCAGGGGGGCTGCCACCACACTCTCGGAAGTCTCAGCCTCAGGATGGGCCAAAGCAAACTTCTCTCCTTATAAATTACCCATCTTCGTCATTCTGCTAGTGCGACAGAAACCACTCGAGACCTGTGCCACTATGGCACGGTCCACAATGCCAAAACCTGAAGCAGGAGAATTAGGAATGAAACAGGCAGAAATGAAAACCCAGTTACAAGAAACTGAAGCATCTTCCTCTTAAGTACCTCAAACTCTAAATATAAGTGGAAAAGAACTAGAACATAGTAAATATACCCTACATCAAAAATTTTTAAACTGCCTAGTTGCACACACACACAAAAACAATTCAGTCTTATACACCTAAGTAATAAAAAGAAGTCTAAACCAGCTAATTAAGCACTAGATACAAAAGGTTAGTTTAATACACCTGTCAAAAGAATTATATTAAAAATATGGTGACTAAACAACAAAAAAAAAAAGAAAAGAAAAATGTCAGGAATTTTTGTTGTAAAATTATAATTTAGTGCTTTATCCAGGAAGGTTAAAATGTACAACATATTTTTAAAAGTATACTTAAAACTGCCTTTCAAAAGAAAAGATTAGATAAGGAACTAAGAAACAGAAACAGGGTGTAGTGGGGTGGTGCAGGAGATGGTCAGCATGTATGAAGCCCGGCATTCCATCCTGAGAGGGAGGGGGAGAGGTCAAAGGGAGAGCTGCTGAGATGGGTAGATTAAACCTACAGTGTGGACGAATGTGCCTTTGCTTGCGAGGGGAGGGCAGGCAAAGGGGAGAATGCCACAGCAGAAGAAGACTCTTGGAAACCAGTGTAGCAGTAAAACCTCATGTTTTTGTCAGTGTTAGTGATAACACACCTTCCCTCCCTCCTTTCCTCCTATATCATGTAGTAAATACCTTAAGTTGATCAAGATGGGAAATGGGTTGCGTACTTTTAAAAGCCAGGCTTTCCCCACCAATATTATGAATTTAAAACGCAACGACAGATTCACGGGGAAACTGCAGAGGTACTTCAGACCCTCACTGTGCCTTTCATACAACTGCTCCCTGAGTTCACTGTGTGCAAAGTGCCAGGCCCTTCATTTCTACCTGTAAGATATGGGATCTCCCTCCCCAAGGCTGAGGGTACCCTGGGCAGCCTCCACGGGCAATGGCATCTGACTGGCAGGAGTGCTGGAAGCCCAACCCCACCCACCTGTCACTGTCTTGCTTCTTCACATACTGAGAAACGTGTCAGAGCAATTACCTTGCTTCCACCAAGACAACCAGAGCTTGGAAAATCAAAGGGAAGGAATGAGAGAGGCTGCAAGCACAACTATGCTCTCCTTGCATAGTAAGGAAAGGGCCAGAGAAGGCTGTTTGACGAAAACCCTGGAAACCATCAGAGACCCAACTGACAGAGCTACAGGCACCTGCTGTTCCGTGGAAACTACAGCAGAGAAACGGGCAAGCATGCAGGCGGAGTTTCGGGGTATGTGTCACTGTGTCTTGGATGACCAGAGGCTGCCCCAGCATCATCTTCAGCTGCATTCCCACATGCACAGGACACACGAGCCCTTTAACCTGGAGAACAGCCACATTCTCAAGGATTCTTTGAAATCCATGATCAACTCAAAAATCCCACTTGTTAGCTAGTAATCACTGAGGGAGAGAGGTTTTGTTTTTGTTCGGTATTTTTTGTTTGTTTTAAAGAGCATTTTTACAGGAGCACTCAGCTTGGTTTCATGCTCTTCTCATGTACATTTCTTTTTTTTTCCAAAAAGCCTATCAAATGACAAATGAAGGAGCTCAGAAAATGGCTTAGCAGGTTAAGGCTGCTCACATGCAGTGAGTATGTAGAGCTCCATTCCCCAGCACCCATGTAAACCTCTGGGGGGCCATCATGCCTCCAATCCCAGTCTGTAGGGAGCAGAGACCAGAGATTCGCTGGGACTCCCTGGTTGGCCCATTTGACTGTTTGACAGGAAATAGCAGCTCTGGGTTCCAAGAGACTCCCTTTCAAGGAAACGTGTGAATGAGCCATGGAAGAGGACGCCAACGTTCTCTGACCTCCATGCACATGCGTATCTGCACCCCACACACAATGACAGGCTGAAACTCCTGAAACGTCTGTCCTGACAGATCACTTACAAGAATCATCGTCAATAATACAGAAGGCTTTCTTTACATGGGTGTCCCAAGTTTGATATTGATACTTGATACTGACTGCATGCAGTTCCTTCTGCTCAGTGGCCACACGGAAAGGAGTTCCCAAGGCCTCTTCTGCTCAAGCCACAAGGAGACAGCCTGCCTGGCAGTTATGTCAGCCAGTGACTGTTTATGTATTTTGGTGGTACTAGAGATAGAACCAGGGCCTCCTACAGGCCAGGCAAGTGCTGCATCTGCAGCCTGAGGCATTATAAGGGAAGTTCGAATGCATACATAGTCTTTGGCGCTGTCTGGGCTGCTCTATACAGCAGTGAGCCAGGGTTAGATTTCCCCTGCTGCCTCTTTCAGAGCTACCCTCAAAGCTCTCGAGAAGACCCCCAAGAAGAGAAACCACCTCAAAGAAGTGCAGTGTTTGCAGGCACAAATAAACAAGAGTTGTAACAGCCAGGTGTGCTGCTGGTAACCTGCTTTCAAGAGCTGCATACATGTACTTCCTGGAAACTATTAATGAAATTTGGCCTTTCCCCACTGAAAACAGTAAAATGTGCTCTCAGTTCTCATGTGTAAGGCTGCCATGAAAGACCAAGTGGACCTCCGAAAATAACAAGGACAGAGCCACACCCTCCCCAGACACCTTGCTGAATGATGTGAGAAACAAAGCCTCATGGGAAGGAATTTCAATACTGTAAAGTGACAAAGAAACAGAAATGCTCAATCTGGCATTTTATCATGTTCACAGACCCTCAGCAATGCTCTGAGGGACAGGCGGAAGTCCTGCCCAGGTCCTCCCCCATAGGTGCTGGTGCCTGGAGTCCAGTGCGGCCACATCACCAGCGCTCGGCCAGTCTCTCCTACCTGCTCACACTAACACAAATCCAAAGCCCCTCTTTGAAAGCCCTCTGACTACACTAAACACAATGGCTAGAAATGCACTACTGGGCAATTTAAAATAGTTACAACGGTCTGGGAAGGTTACCAAATCTCATCTGTAATTGTCTTTGCCCTTCCGGTTACATGAGGTCAAGTTTACATAAGAACACAAAATTTCAGAATTTCCTTCTTAGCAACCTCCAAACACTTGGTTATATATTTCACCTAACAGCTGGGCCACTATTTCCCAACACCAACAGTTGAAGTATTTAAAAATAGATACTACTTGCTCTCACGGGGAGGCCTCCTCCGCTCCTGCCCCTTGGGCCACAGAGAGCATTCCACCTGGGAATTCAGCACAAGCCAACATGGCTTCACATGGCCAACAAGAAATGAAGTAACCATCAGGGTCTTCCTGGGGATGGGAATAGTGCCAAAGGTAGTGGGAAAATGGGTGTATGCAGGGTGGGGGTGGGGAATTCTAGAAGAATCCCTGGGAGCTGGCTGAGTCAGGCACCTGGCTTCCATGGCCCTTGAGAAAGAAACTTGACCTGCCAGGTTGGCGTGCACGTAACACTCAGACAACAGACAGGAGGCAGTACTGCAAAGGAGAGCTGCGTTGCTGTCAGCATCCAGAGCTGCATGCTGAATACGCGGGGACGTCAGTCTCTCGGATCTCCACAGCGTCTGTGCCTCGGCCAGGAGCCCCACTTGCTGCCTAATTCCCTCGAACCCTCCTCAGCCCAGAATGCTAAGTTCATCACGGGGTATCTCTTCTGTAAAATCAAACAAACCATTAGATTGTGGGTGTCCTACAGAAGCTTCTCCTTCAGAACTGACAACCCATGCAATCACATATAAAGACCTGGCTTCTTTAACATTTAAACCCTAAGTTACTCATTGACCTTAGAACCCAGACAATAGGCCCGGCTCCTGATAACGTCATTAGTGGTGACTATCCAGTCTCCTCAGCACACTTACAACAATCAGATTTCCATTTGATTTACTTGGCTGGCCCCAAAACATTAATTTTATGTGCATCCCCGGTATTTACCAACAATCACCCTCTGCCTTGACTGTCCCCTCCTCCAGGCGACTGGGATCTCAGTTTCAGTCACCATACAGTACCCTCTAGGGACAGTGTCTGGCTGCCAGAGAACTCAAACATAAATGAGTAAGTGAAGGAATGAATAAGTCTCTGGTTTTCTGGACTGCCCCTCTGGGATTCCCTCCACAGCACCCAGAACCCTCTTCCTCGGTCACACAAGTGACCCTTGACCCAGCTCCCCTGACCAGAAAACACGCTCTTCTGCAGCACATAGTTAAGTCCTAGAAAGCACACTTGGAGAAGCTGTTCTTTCTAGCAGAATGCAATCAAGTGGAAATCAGTTAACAAAGCATTATTTTGTCATATGTTCAGAATTTAAAAACACCTAAGTATCATTTTTTAAAAGAATCATAAAAGTTTCAGTCACTCTCCTGAGAAGCATGAACACTACCCATTCCCAGCCAGAGAGAAGGGTATGGCCTTAACTGCTGGTATCAAATAAATAAGCCAAATACTTAATCCAAGGAGAACAAGAATAAACAGATGCAGAAACAGCAGAACAATAATGAGACAAAGGTTCAGGAAAGTAAGAATGGGGGTGCAGGACTGAGCACCCATAAAGCAAAGGCAGGCTCCTATAAGGCCTAACTTGGACGAAGCCTGACGAAGCCCCCCCCCCCCCCAGACCTCCAGTCTGTACTTCCTACAACACCTTCCTCTCAGCCACGAGAGGCAGTCTATCTGGAAACACAAGCAGGAGGGGTCTGGGGGGTCAGGGCTGCCAGAGAAAAGGCCTGAAATTGGAAGACACAGCCCTGGCTGCCCTTGAGTGGCAGGGCAGTGTTCAGAAGCCTTCATGGATGGAGCCGGCAGCTTCCCATGGGACTTTGCACCAACCTAGCAGGTCTGCCTAGCTTCTGCCCTCTGCTCCAGACATGCACCCGGCCCATTAACAAGAGGCCCCTCAGTCTGCCTACCTGCAGGTTTGTACGCCATGTTGCTGTACAAAACTGTACATCCATAAAGAGAACTTCCCTTAAAGACAGAATTGGGCTCTCTAGAGACTTGGTGTTAGGACTACATAACATTATGCAAGACTAACGCGTGGCCACTGAAAACTAAAGCCGTTTCAGCTGCCCCATGACCACCTAAGATGGACCAAGGGTTACAAAGACCTCTCCTGTACCCTAGCCAGACACAAGAGAAAATTGTCTCTAAAAGCCCACGAGAGCAGTAGATAGGTTATTAAAGACACAACCAAGCCATGTGTGGTGGGGCATACCTTTAATCCCAGCACTTGGGAGGCAGAGGTAGGAGGATTTCTGAGTTTGAAGCCAGCCTGAGACTACAGAATGAGTTCTAGGTCAGCCTGGGCTAGAATGAGGCCCTAGCTCAAAACACACACCCAAGACTAACTCAAACAAAACACAAGGAGATTAAACGGTTGCAATCTTACTTTATGCAGTCAGAAAGTCCATGGATAAAACTGAGACATGATCTCCTAAGAGACCAACAAACTTGGTCACAAGCCAGAGTTGGCCACAGGAACCACACTGTGGCTTCAGCTGCAAAGTGCTCAGAGGTACAAGGCTGACAGTGCAGGACCCTGAAAGGAGGCAGATGTGGCCTTGGACATGGGCTCAGGAAGCCCAGGTCACCTAATTCCCTCTTTACCCATGCTGCTGGCAGAAGCCAGGGATTCCTTCCTACAGAGGAAGAGGGCACAGGACAGGTGGCAGGGCTAGGTGGAGGCTGAGGGCTACGTGTGAGATACATTGGTCTTCTTGCCCAGGACGCTGGCATCCAGCACCCAGCCAGAGGGAGGCCACAGGGTAAAGCAGATCTCTGAAATGAGCAGTCAGCGGGCCAGACTGCCTTCACAGAAGGCAGAGCCCAGACAGACAGACAGACAACACCTCAGTGGAAACAGATGGCACAATTCATGACCCCAAGAGAAGGGAAGACACACATGAAGGGCAGCAAAGAGGAACAGAAGGCAACCACAGAGCCAGAAAAGGGTTCAAAGCATAGTTGTTCTCCATCGCATCAGCGAGCTAAGCATCAGAGTGGAACATGGGGCTCTAAGCCGGAAAGCCAGAAGGCAGGCAGGCCACAGTCACTCAGAAGATAGCTTTGCCTCACATCCCAGCTGTGCCAGTCAGCTCCTCCCAGAGGAGTGCAGGGCTGCAGTGAGAGGTGGCGGGCACCAAGGCTGCTGTTGATTGCCTCCCCCCACCCCTGCCCCTCCCTGGGTCTTTGCTGGCTCCCCCATCAAGAAATCTCTGAAGACATTCCAATCCAAGTGTCTCTGCTAGGCTTCCCTGTGTCAGGCATTTGTTGAGACAATTCCTGCTGGACCATCTTCTCAAAACCTCTGAGCTAGCCAGGCAGAAAGAAGACAAAGGCGGTCACCCAGCCAAATGCGGATGAGAGAAACAAGGGGGCCAAGAGCACAGGGACCCAGGACTGTGCCTGGGATGAGCTCAGGGTGGGGTCCTTCTCGGGCTTCCCTCAATACTGAGCCCAAAGTGTGAAGGCAGGGATGGACCTCACACCAAGGAAGGGGGGAAGACAGGAAGCAGGACCAAAGCACACACTTTGTGAGCAAGTGAAAGATTGTTACTCTGGGCCTTGTGGCAGACATAAAATCATGCCTGGAGTCCCGAAAACCATCTAGAGGGAAAGGACAGATCAGAAGGGACTGTCCCCTGGTGACGTGGCAAGAAGCAAAGCAGGGTTACTCTGAAGAGCCAAAGGTAGCAGGAGTGGAGTCTGAACGGTCAGCCTTTGGGGAATTCTTGGAGAGGAGAAGTGCTCAGTTCCCAAGGAAAACTGCAAACGGAGCCCTGCACCTAGCAAGCCCTTGAGGGGGAACAAGGGTGTGACTACGGCAGCAAAGAGCAGCACCTGGTTCTCTATGATTCTTGCTACGAAGCAGCAGGGCTAATCCATCAGATCCCCAGAACTTTGATGTCCCTGTGAGTGGACGACAAGGAACAATCTAAGGATGAGGGGTGACCAGCAGTGGGCTACCTGAGCGCTTCCCCTGCTCCTGTCAAAATGTCTGTTCGAATGGAGCAAATTTCCATAATGTGTCAAAAGAGTAGGTAAGATTAAATTCAACTGTCAGGAAATGTTCAACACAAACTGTCATCAAGTACATCTAAAATGTTTCCTCTCCCATATTATGAAAGCGCAGTGTTAGAGACACGTCCACATCAATTTTCAAAGTATTTCATAACATGTGCTTACTATCTCATTGAGGCGTATTCGGTTCACACGACCGAAATGATGTTGGAAAGTGTGCCCTCCCTATCAGTGTCTACTTGGGCGGATGTCAACATGTAGGCTTCACGATGGATGCCCCCACACACACATTATACATGTCAACATGTAGGCTTCACGATGGATGCCCCCACACACACACTATGTGGACATAGGATATGTGCTTCTACAGAGGCTTAAGATCATGTTGTAGACACTTTGAGCTCTGAACACTGCACTTTGCCCAAGGGAACTGGCAGTAAAAGAGGAGCTCCATCTCCCAGGACACCTGCTGATTCACCACATCTAGAGCAGTGAGAGTGAGGGAACTGGACACAGTGAACGTTGGGTTCCTTCGCTGGCTTCGTCCCACACCATCATCAGTACTGGTCAATGTGACGTTAAGAAAGGACATTTATCAAGGAACCACTGAAAAACTGGCAAATGTATTTGATCTTAGTGAGAACTCTGCAGGGAGGCATTATCACCCCTGTCTAAGAAATGAAAAAACAAAACTGAGCCACTTGGCAACCTAATTCATACAGCCACGAGCAGTGGAGTCTGGAGGCAGGTCTGCAAAGGCCAAGCAGGGGTTGGGTGCACAGCTCAGGGCAGAAAATGAATGTGAACCCCAGCTTTTCCGGTCTGCTTGGAAGCTGCTTCTTATCTATCTTTACAGAGCACATCGGGCATCCCAGCAACTCTCTCAGCTCTCCCCACACTGGCGCGTACTGGGCAAGCTACCACCATGTAAACAAAAGTAACCAGAGCGAATGAGCTGGTGACAAAGTGGAAGTTAAAACAGAAGCTGGTGAGCTCCACACTTCAAGCATCCTTGTGTGAAGTGAGCCCCTTGGCAGGTGGGAAGGGAAAGGCGAGGCCCAGGCTCAGGACACAGCTGGAGCATCTGCTGAGAAAGAATGCAGCCCGAGGACCACTGCTGACATCAGGTGATCACTGGGGGAGGTCTCTTTCAAACATTCAGCTGGCTCCAAACTCTCTGCCACCTTTTTCCCCCAACAGAAACTGGGAGGAGGGCAAGTATAGTGAGCCCCAAAAGTCAGAGGAGATCGCACTGTCAAGGTGGGTGCGGCAGGACAAAGACCAGAAAATTAGGTCTTTGGGACAGGGAGGTGCAGAGAACGTGTGGGGCAGGGGCATGCCCACAGGAGGTTCGGATTTTCTTCTCAGTGAGACCCCAGAGACTGGAACAGACACCCATGTTCAGACACATGTAAAGAGGCATTGTACAGAAGAAAGGTAAAAAAGTTTCCATTCCCTATAGACTGGGGGAACACTGCTTCAAGTTTACTATGTAGACATAGCTACAGAATGAGATTTGTCATGACAACTGATGAGTTTGTTATTAAAGAATAAATGAGCTTAGAAGACCTCCAATCTCTCTTCATCTCATGGAAAATACATCCAACTGCTCATGGCTGTGAGGCTGGCCTGCAGCTCAGGCACACCACAGTGTGGGGCTCCAGGTCCCAAGCCCAGGCTGGATTCCCACAATGTCAAGACTCCTTGCCACAGGCCCTCAATGGACCAGAGACTGGAGCTATGCCTAAAACAAGCAGCCAGTGCCTCTGGGAGGAACACCTCTAGTGTCTGGGAGAAAAGTGGCATTTCTTTGCCACTTAACATGCATAGAGCCACTGTCCCCTTCATCTTCAAAAAAGACGTCCTTTGACCCCAGGAGAAAACACAAGTCCAAGCAACCATGAGAGCCCACCTCAACCCTCCTGCCTTACCTCTTCAGAAAACGAGGGACCCAAAGCCCAAGCAGGTATGCCGACTTACCTGTGCTGGGCATGTGGTTCACTCGGGCAGGATTCAGCAGCTCCACTGGCTGGTCTCGGCCAGAAAGTCCATCTGAGGAACAGAGAAGATACTGGCTTCAGAAACAGGGCACTTTAGGGGAAAAGCTTTGTAGTGAGGACACCAGGCGCATGTGCCCCTTACAGTTAAAGGACAGTTTTCAATCCATTACGCACCGCTTACATCTACCAGAATCAGTCTCCAGCTGAGACACGGCACACTGGACTCTGGCCATACGCACCACCATCTTCTGGCTACCTGGTTTATCAGAAGTGGGATTTTTGCAGAGACCAGAGGCACTGAGATAAAAGAAACAGAGGTGCTGCCTCTCTTCCCGGGTAGCACAAAGGGCCTGGTGAGAAAGAACAGAAAGGAGCCCTGGCGTGATGGCCCAGGGCAGCTGTGGCACATGAGGCGATGGGAAGGGAGCAGGGTGAAAGAATAACCAAAGCAACTTTGGAGAACTGTCCCTCGCCAGTCTGCCAGGGGCCTGACAGAAATTTTAAACCTAATTTTATTTTTTTTAATTAATTAATTTATTTATTTATTTAATTTATTATCCATAATGAGTTACAACATTTAGTAGGCAAACAATGAGTTGTTATCGCCTAAACCTAATTTTAGATTACATTTAAGAATCAATCCATTCTGCCTCACTGCAAGATGAGACTAGAACCCACCCACCGCCAAGGCCTGGCAGAGGGTGGATGCAGGTTGCATGAAAGTTTCAATGTTCTTCCAGGAATCACACTTTTCCTTTAAAATCAGCATAAGAAGTGTCAAGTGTCCTGCAGTGACATGTGCATCACTGCAAACTGCATCAGAGGTCACTGGTAACTAATTTAGAGGTGAACACTGCAGTTTCAGAGAGCCATGTAGCTAGCTCTATTTCAAAGCATGACACACACAGGTAACATCAATCAAGCCAACTAGCGGATCAGTTACTACATGTACTTGGAGTACAAAATCCGAGACAGAAACCAAGGCCCAGGAGATAGAGTCAAATCATGTTCTTCCAGAGGAAGAGAAAGGAACATGCTCCAGACTGTGCTGGTCATACATGGGTCAGGGGCTCCTCGCCATCCAATCAGAACCACCACCCTCCCTCCTGGTTCTGGCAACTTTAGCCAACTGGCCATCTGGGGTGAGGTGACCCAGGATACAGGTGTCAGCAGTCACACCCTATAAATAACCACCAGGCCCAGTCAATTCCTGAAACCATTCAAACTGCAGGTACCTCAGGGGCACAAGGACCTGAGACAGTCTGAACACTGGGTTGTAAACCCAAGTCCGGGTCTTATCAGACCTTCATGCTACTCAGAAAGAAACCTCCAGACGCCTTTCCTGCCTGCAAAGAAATGAATGCTCTTTGTAGAAAAAAGTAAAATTTTCCAAAGGGACATACACATGCTTTATAAAATTCCAATTTCACCAGGCATGAATACTTTTAGAAAGTCGAAGTTTTTGATGTAGCCATGGGTTTCCACTGGGTAGAGCCAGAGACAGGCACTGGGACCCCTGCCTGGCTCCCTCCCACTGCCGGTGCCTGATACCACTGCCCTCCTCTATGCCCACCTTCCACTGCCATCTGGGCCAGTGTGCAGATGCTGACAAGCCTGGAGCACCTGGTGCGGTGTGGCCAGGCAGCAGGTGGAGACTGCTGGTTTCTCAAATGAAGGATTGAGCTATGGGTGTCTGCCCAACTCCCCGTGACAGACAATCAAGCAGGGGACCCACCCCACTCCCGTGTAGTGATTCAGAGTGCAAGCTGCATATGTGGGTGGCTTGAGTCCTGGCCCAGCAATAGCATTTCTGGGCTTTGTACTGGGGGGGGGGGGTTCCACTCAGACTTCAGACGTTCACTGTGTGTAAGAACTAGCTAGCACACCAGACAAGCATGCTGTGAGGAGACCGCATGGATGCTACACAAGCCAGACCTTAAACTTTGTATGTTCCAGCCTTGCCAGTATCTGTGTGCGGGTTTCAAAGACCCACCACCTGATTCAGCTGAGGCTGCTTACCTGGAGTTCACAATGACCCTACAGTGGAGATGGCCAAGTTCAGATCTAAAATAGTAACTTGTGCGCCATTCTGAATAGCATGGTGAAATTTCCAACTCTTCTGCCAAGATGTGAACTATCCCTCTGCTCAGTGGATCCACACTGGGTTTACGCCCTCCTGCCCCACACTCACTGCTATTCAAAAGCCTTTTCTATTAGCAGATCAACTGCCATGGCATTACAAAACTTCTGTTCAGGTAACCCTTGTTTTATTTAACAATGCCTCCAGAGTGTCGTTGGCATGCCAGAAATTGAGTGTGTCATGGAGAAGCCCGGAAGGCTTCCGTTACTGTCACCGTAGCATTGTCATGAGAGGGCGGTGCTGCACAGTAAGACATGTTCAAAGAGATCACACTCACATAACTTGCATGAACTCACTGATATAGCTGTTCTACTATGTTGTGAGTCATTTATCTCTTGGTGCACCTAATCTGTAAGTTAAATTATATTATGGGTAACACGCACAAGAAAACATGGCACAGAAGGGTCAGTACTCTCAATGGTTACGGGTATCCAGTGGGAATCTTAGAACACAACCTACATGGATAAGAGGATGACTGTCCTTGTATGTGAAGGTTTTTTTATTATTATTATTAAGGGTACAAATGAATATCCAGATGAAGAGCCTATGGTCCTGAAAGGTCCCAGGTGTTAGAAGCCCCCTTACCACAAAGTTAAGGTGGCAAGTGTCTTTGCCTGGCTCACTATGCTGGGGGCAATCCCAGTATTACTGGATTTGAAAGCTGGAGACTTTATTTCTCCAGCTCCCTTCCCCAACCCCTCACGTCGGGAGAGGTACGGGAGCAGCTCCAACCCTAGAATGGATCTTTTTGGTGATGAGTCTTCAAGTCACCTCATTATTAGGCTAAACTGGATGTGAAGACCAAGGGACTTGGAAGTAATCAAAGACATTCTTACTCAAGAAATTCCAAGGATTTTAAGAGTCCAGTGCCAGAAACCGGGCCAAAGGCCAGATCTTCTTTCCCTGGACAAACTGCTTATTCTTCCTGTAGGACACTGAGTATGACTGGCATCATATGTAGCACGTTCCTCCAAATCCCCAGCCCTGTGCCTTGGCCTCTTTGTGGAATGACCTTGAGAGAGCTGGAGCCTCACTGTTCCTGACAACACTGACAGATACTACAGTGACTGAAGACTATATAAATACAAACCCACAGGGACCCGGTGGGAGGGGAGGTCGCTGCACTGGTTCACTAGAAGAGTAGCTCCCCTCCCCTCCTCTCCCCCCACCCCCGCCCGTGTGCTGATCACATGAGGGTACAGAGCCAGGGCTAGAGCTGAAGAGCTGCCGTAAAGGATACTACAAAGGAGTGGACTCTCAGGCCCACACCATGGGCTCCCCGGCTGGGCAGTTCCCCTAGAGCCCAGAGCTGTTTCTCCTCAGAAGTGAATGACAGCCCACACCCAGGAGAGACACAGGGAGGAAGGCCCTGGCTGCTGATGTTCGCCCAAAATTCGCCACCTTCGGTGGTGGCTCCTGAGCCTTTTGTTAAGAAACCCCACCGCATGACCTAAGCACTAAGGCCAAGGACTAGGCTCGGGGCATTAGGGATCACTGAGTTAGCAGTTGTCAGTCTCTGGAGGTCTGAGATCTAGTTACAAAGACCCAACTCCAAATACTGCCAGGGAACCCTGCAGGTTACCTTGAAGGTCACGATATAAAGACAAGAAGGCAGCACCGAGGGAGGCTGCGGGGACCACAGCTAGCGACAGAGCCAGCCGAGAACACAGACCCAGTCCCACAGGTTGGTCCTCAGAAACCCACGTCAAGTGAGTAGAGCTCTAAGTTCCATGAGCACAGTGTGGCTGCGTGAAAGACTAGGCATCACCACAGCTGGGAACACAGCATGGCCAATGCCAGGAGAAAACAGACAAGCTTGGAGCACAGCCAGGAAAGGAACGGTGTCCGTGAAGATACACTGGTCTGTAAATAGACACTTTATGTTGTGTTTTTGAGGCATCATAAGCCAAAGTGAGTAAAGTGGAGTGTTCAGAAGCACACACCCATAGTTACCTGCCTTTGTGCTGAATCCTGAGGAGAAAGTCAGGTGAAATTCACACAGAGAGAGACAGCAGGGGGAAAGAAACCAGAAAGGGTCCAGGTCCATTTCCGCCCCAATCTGATCTGTTTCCACCTATGCATTTGTTTAGTAAACCCAGTGGACAGAACTGTGGTCCGCACATTCTTAGATGCTATTTTCATCAGTTCAGGACACTAAGAGAAATTACAGATCCAGGTAAAATAGGAAGGCTGCCATGTGTGTCCCTAGGGCAGGAGGCCTACGCACATGCACTTTTCCAAATCCACCTGGAGGAGGCACACGTGGTGCTTGCTCCTCACCAGAGGAACCTGGCTCCCTTTCAACTCACCAGTCCTGATCCCCATAATTTATGACTGGAGCAGAGCTCTGCAGAGCCGAGCAGTTTGCCCAGGATCCTACAGTGGTGGCACCTGGAACCCAGGGACGGCCTCAGGTCTGAAGCTGGTGCTTGGGCAAAGGGCTGCTCACCAAGCCCAGGGTTCTCTATGCAGGTTGCTTAGCACAGGCTACAAGCTATGATGTCTTGTTTTCTCGTGAAGCAGCCCAATGCCCCCTCACATTCCCAGGAGATTTACTCTGGGTGCCATGGGGTCTGTGTCCAGTGTCAATACTGCCCTGCCCACTACAGCCTGTAGCTCATCATACGCAGCTAAGCAAGATACCCACGGTTGGTCTAGAGCAAAGCTGTCCCCTTGCACTACCAAGTGAACACTTTGGAGTGTACTGAATGCCATCTGGAAGAAGCGCAAGTCCTGCTGTACCTGGCGACCCATGAACCTGAGGTGACACATCTTTAATGATTCTTGAAAATGTTTTAGGCTATTCAGTGTCCCAGTCTTGAACCATTTAGATTTCTTTCTAGGTATTTGGTAGATTTTCATTAAAGTATTAGCAATTATATTTCAGTCACTATTTCTTATGCTATATACAATGCAACTGTTTTTCTCTACTAACTTTATTGTTCTGTACTTTTCCACTTGGCATCATGTCCCCTGTAAGGAATGACAGTTCTGCTTCTTCCGCTCCAGCTCCTGCGCCTCTTTCTTGTTCTTACCTCATTGAATGGGCTGGGGCTGACAGCACATCACTCCACCAGTGGGCAGTGAAGGACTCCCTGCCTTGTTTTTGGTCTTATTGGGAATATTGTCAATGTTAATATTTTGTCAGGAAGAATAACTCCTGTTGTAGATGTCTTCCTTTTGTTCTGGTTTGCCAAAACAGATTTTAAAAGCAGGCATATGGGCTGGAGAGATGGCTCAGTGGTTAAAGTGCTTGCCTGCAAAGCCTAAAGACCTGGGTTCAATTCCCCAGTACCCACGAAAAGCCGGATGCACAAAGTGGCGCATGCATCTGGACTTCATTTGCAGCAGCTAGAGGCCCTAGTGGGCCCATTCTAGCCTCTGTATGTTTCTCTGTCTCTGCTTACGAAGAAATATAAATGTTCTTTAAAATCCAGGTACATTTGTTTAAATTATTTAACTTTCCTGCATCAATTTCTGATTACTGAATAAGTCCCACTTCCATCTAGGAACATGATAAAATTACTTTTCTCGAATGTAGCCAACATTGCATCCCTGGAGAAAAAAGACTTAGTCCAGTTGGGTGTGCTTTGAGAAACAGAAAAACAGCAAAAGTAGAAATAAGAAAAGACTCGAGCTAGTACTTTCACGGTGGCGTCTAAAGAGTTGGCTGTTTTCAGTCTTAGTGCTGGACATCAGCCTTGATTACAAAAGAAACTGGATAAATCACTCTCTTAGATCTACAGAGAAGGAGGCAGGTTGACAGAGATGAGAAACTGGAATGGGTGTGACTATGAACAGTGCCTTGCAGCTCTAATGGAGTTGTTTTCAGATACACTATTAATGAGGAACCATGAGGGTATTTGGCAATGGTAATAATTCAAAGTCTTCATGGTAGCCAGTCCTTCCATTCATTATATTTTTTAAAAACAATCTTTATTTAATTAAGTTGTGGGTTGTCATAATAATTAAAAACAGGCAGCTTCCCAGTAGAGTCTGGTGCCCCTCTTCCCCTGCCAGCACCTTCCTTAGGATAGCTTGTATAGGTAGTCCCTCATCAATCACCTCAGTTCCCTCATCTCTTCGGTCCTAGGACCTCATCCTAGACCCCAGGTGGCAGTCATCCATTATACCTCTTTGAGCTCTTCTTGGCTATGAGTCTCTAGGGCTTTGATTTGATGGCCTGGGCAGTGTTAAGTGGACTGGTCAGGTCATTTACAGGAGATCTGTCATGTTTTTCTCCTGTGTAGACTGGGGCTGTATGTTCTAGGGAGAAAGACGATCAGACCATTCTCATCACAGCACATCAAGGGCACTACTATGACATGAATTCGGCTCATCACAAAGACTCAAATTAACATCTGATTTCCAGAGAAACAGTGCTGAGAGGTGGTGGTTCTTTTAGAGGTCATTCAGATGCTGAGAGGGATCAATGCTGCTCTGGAGGGACTGACTGACTTCCCAAAGGGCTGGCTGGGTTAGTGAGTACACCCCAAGCTGTTAGAAAGCCAGCTCAGTCCCTCCATCACACTTGCCCTTCCAACTCCTACTGAGTTAGAAAGCAGCATAAGGCCCTTACCAGAAAATGAGCAGGTGCTAGCCCCATGCTTCTGGACGTCTCTACCTCCAAACAGTGAGGCAACGTAAGCTCTTTCTAAGTTCCTAGTATTCTGTTAGAGCAACAGAAAACTCAGACTAACACGCCAAGCACACAGAGCCCACAGCTCACATCACTGTTGGGTGCTGACTCTCACAAGGCCACACAGGCTTCATTTCTGCAAGGTGCACCTTTGTTTCTTATCCATCCTATCCTCTTTAGGGAAACGTCACTCTGTGCAAGCCACACATGCACTCGCTTCCCCAACTATTCCTTGAGTGGTGTAAGGAGACCAAGGAGCATCCCACAAGCAGAAGGCAGGTCCTGGACACTGAGAAGGTCAGCACAGGGGAAGGTGGCAGAACCAGGCAAAACAGGGCCTGCACAGCTGACAGGGCTCCAGGAGACAGGCAATGAAGGACCTTAAAGGACCTGTTGTCGTTCCAGGCCAGGTCTGTCCCTCACACGTGTCCCTTGGCTCCAGAATCCGCACTGCTGACATGTCTCTGTCTCAGAAGTAGGGTGATGGTCGATCTGGGTGAGATGGGTTATGTGTGTGGCAAGCTGCATGTTGAGACATTCCTAGCCTTTCCTCAGGGGTGCCCTGGCCCAGTCTGAGGAGAGCTCAAGTCAAACAGAACCTTTAGGAAATTATGTGAGGAAATCATCCATTCTCCTAGTGTCGTCCCTCAGGTCCATCCTTACTCCTGCGGTGTCTGTGCAAAGGAAGAGGTTCTTGGAGGTGAAAGGATGCTGTCACCTAGATGGAGGCTAGCTTTCTGCATGGGGAATGTTGGCCTAAGAAAGAGATCACTTAACATCTGGAGCCACGTGGCTGAGAGAAACTGCAGCCCATGGGGTCCCCTCTGGAATGTGAGGTCTGGGTACAGAACTGCTGATGTTGACACAAGCCAGAACCTCAATGAACAAAAGCAGATCCTGGTGCAGGGTATTTGTGTGTTGTGTGTTTTAGACTAGGTGACATGGGAGGCATTGAAAGAAACAGGTTTTCACAGCAAAGACAAAAATATTCTCACCTAATGAAAATGATGTGGTCTTCCTGAGCAAAGATAGAAGAAACCCAAATAGTTTGTTTTCTGCCTAAATAAAGACGGAAGGACTCCCCCTTCAAACAGAGTCCCAGCCATGAGGACAGCAGGCTCTGGCTTCCACCAGCAGTTTGAAAGGAAGCATTGAATGCTGGCATCTGAATCACTCCAACACCACAGCCCCTAGCCAGCATGGTAGTGTGCAGTTGTGGACAAAACTACCCTTCCTCGTGTATAGGTCCCTAGGGTGTTTATTTAAATTTTTTTTATTCAGTGGTCATCATATAGTCCCTTTAGCCAAAATAAGACCAGCATCCCCTGATCAAACTGTGGGGCCACTGGCATGATTCCATCGGCGCCATGATGCCCTCATTCTGCTAACTTAAAGAATACAGCAATGTGCCATGCATACTTCAGAGACAGAAATGACCAGCACTCAGATTCCCCCCCAAAGGACCTGTACCCCACCCACCCGCTTCTGTTGAGGGTCTCTAGCTCCCTTATCTCCTTTCTGCAAAGCTTACTTTCAGACACTATTCAAGGGCGAGGCTCAGCCCTCAGGAAACCCAGGCCCACCAGCCAGCTCCTCCCTGGGCTTCGCTAATAGCCTTGAGCGCCCCAATCCATTACGTTCTCCTTTTCCTTCCCACACAGGTTATTGAGAAACACCAGAGTTCTATAATAAAGCTCGTATCTGCCCATTAATAGGAATTAAACTTTAATGAGTAAGTGTTGTGAAGTCCTCAGGCATGCCCAACACAGCTTCTGTGTATTTATTAGAGAAAACGAAGACAGTGAATTCTCTAAGCAGGATGTTACTTTGGAGTGATCAAGCCGACATTTAAAATATCAAGGATAACCTAGGAAGTGCTCTTGCGCTTTCCCCATAATCAAAACAGCTGTAGCTACCAGTGAGGTGAGAGAGGAGCCAGGCACAATGCTTGGGTTCTGGTAAGTCATTTTGTCAGCTCTAAGAAGCGGGAGTCACCTTCATGCTGATGAATGAGACAATGGGATCACATCTGCTGGAATGCACCAAGGACAGGTGCTTCCCACTTATGGGACCACTTGCCAGACAAGCCTACTGTAAGCTGAGCCTATGGCAAGTGCAAGGTCACTCGGTGGCCCTAATGCATGGAACACCTTAACCTTCAACATTTAATAGAGTGTCCACCACCTTGAAGCCAAACAGATGTGCACTGGGTTGGCTATACAGCAACAGCAGGACTCACACCCAGGATCATGGACGGGGAGGGCTCTCACACAGAAGGAAAGGCAGGAATCACCCCCAGGATCATGGACAGGGAGGGCTCTCACACAGAAGGTATGGATGAGAATGTGATGGCATTATTTGCATTTGCCTTAAATTCTCTAGGACAAAGAGAGGGGAGGCAGGGTGGGGAACCTCGGGGCCTCCTGAGGGGCAGGCAGGGCTCTCCCATGGACCAGGCCCTCTTTACATGTGTTCAAAATTTTTCAGGGTAATTTTTCATGACTGATATGAATATGCAAGCCCTTCCTTCCAACAAAGCCATCTGTCTAGCTTGTCCTCACTAATGTTCTCACATTCTTCAATATGTCACCAGCACCTCTCTGTTCAAGCAAGTGTACCTTCTGGCTTCTGGTCAATCCACAAGCAAGTGCTAAGTGTCTAGGTGTGAAAGCCCAGACCTAGCCAGCCTGTGAAGTGACATGCAGGTGGCAGGCAGGCCAGCCAGCCATACATGGTTCTTTCAGGTATCCGCATCCACTCAAACACAGACAGCAGACAGTTTGGCTCCTAGCACATCTTCCGAAAGGCTCACTGGGCAGCACTCCACTTCATAAGGTCACCTGGATGAAGCATGCAAGCAACCTCCACCCAGGAGCTTGAACACTAAGCAGAAGCCTGAAGCTGCGTGCAGCGGCAGCATAGTCAGAAGTGAACCACAAGGAACCAGAACAGAAGCAACCAACCACTTCGGAACCCTCTACACAGCACAGCTCTGGAAGCAGGAAAGCACACCGCACGCATGTCCAAGCAGGAGCATGAGGAGAAAACAGCACATCCCAAGGCAGGCGCTGCCCAAAGGGAGCACATAACATTGGGTCAGGTGTGTCAAAGGCTGGACAAGTAGAGAGTGAACAAGCAGGAATGCACAAAAGACACATCTTTGTCTAGACAGTCGGCCGCATCCCAGGCCTGTCCTCTTCCTGGTCAGGGACAGCTCTCTGGTCTTCACTTTAGGGACTGATTGGTAACCACAGTCCTATCAAATGTCTGCCAATGAGTTCTACAATCAGGAGACAATATCCTAGTTGGCCTTTGAAAACAGCCTGTGTCTCTCCCCGAGAGCATGTCCATCTGCCCTGTGGAGGAGACATAACCAGCTGTGGCATTTCAAAGCTGGTTTGCAGAGACTCAGTATGCGGGAGGAAAAATAAGGTTTTCCCTTAGGTGTGAAGGTTTCTCAGAACCTGTATGAGAAAGGACGCAAGAGAGAGGCACGGAGATTACCCCTCAGACACTGGGAACTGCTTTAAGCAGTTTTCTGTATAAGGAGCCCATGAAGGTGTGGTATCTCAGGGTGATGATGGAGTCCTAGCTCGGATGCCCACTGGTACAGAATCAACAGAAGCAGTGGCACCCACCACCTCTCTTTGCCTGTAGGATCCTATTTTCTGAAGGAGCACCTTAAACTGCCAAGAACTCTAACAAGCAAGATCACCACCTGATTTAAACAGGGAGTAGGAGACCATGCCCAGAAGGCCTGTAGGATCTGGGGCCAGACAGGCTGAACTGTGTTAATAATCATGCGAGACTTCGTTTGCTGAGCAGAGGTGGGCTGAGATGAGGAGATTACTGTGCAGAAAGAACAGAGCCATGACCTGTGGTCAGCTTGCTCCTCCGTGCCCTGCTTCACTTGTTCTCTACACAGGACAGGTGCTTTGCACCACACATGCCAAGACAACTGATGAAAGCCTGAGATTCCCTGAAAGTGTGAGTCAGCAACCAAAACCACTTTAATGCAGGAACCTGCTTCACAACGCTTTCCACACTACTGAACATTACAAATTAGCTGAATGGTGTCTGTGGTTAAGTGACAGGAAGTCAGAGCATAGGTAGATGTTAAAAAGCAATGTGAAGAGATGATTCACTAACCCAAAGCCATAACAAGAAACCCAAACCAGCCATTGGAGGAAGTCAGAAGCATGCTCCCCTTGTGGCTGGCCAGTGCTGAGGCAGGGAAGGAAACCCCGCTGTGTGGGGCTGCCCACCCTCCCTCAGCACAGTTTGTTCTTTGTAAGAGAAAAGACCCTTCACCTTCTTATTGAATGCAGCAAGAGCCCAAAGAACAAGCCACCGACTGACCAACAGTAGGGGTTCCCTAGGTGAATGCTGTGAGCGAGCATCAGCTGCAGCCAACAGAGGGCCCTGGATTGAGGACTCCCTGTCCTGAGACATTATTTGCTTCAGTTCCCTAAATTACATTTTGTTTTTCCAGCCTTCCTTCCTAGAACTAAACCGACATTCCAAATTAGAAGCAGCCTCCAGATCTTACTTGGGCTTTATGGGCCGGGCTCTTATCTAAGCATTTCATTCACATTAGCTCGCATAATCCTCACCAGGGAAACGAAGGGCAGGTATTGCAATGGCACCAATTTGAAGGGGAAGAAACAGCCAGGCTGGGATGAAGCCTGTGCTGACCAAGCTCCAGACCAGCCCCAGAAGCAAACGCACTCTGCTCACCTCTACAGATCAGCCAAGCTCACTCAAGATGGTCACAGGACAAGTTACTGGGCAGTTGTCACACTTCATGGGGTAGAGTCTTGGGAATAGCAAGTCCTGGATGCCAGCTCAAAGGAGCACTAAGTGAACAGACTGTGTACCATATGCTAGAGGTGGGAGTCACTTACTCCTTGTGAGTAGGCAACTAAAGGACATGAAAGAAGGAATTCTGGCAAGGGCCTAGGAAGAGCCCTCCAGGAGGGCACTGCAGGCAGAGCTAGAGCAAGACAGGGTGGCCTGGAACAATCCAGAGGGGGAAGAGACAAAGCTAGGGGTCTCAGAACCACAGGAAGGACACTGATTCTCACTGAGGCTGCTGTGCAGGATACTAACCAGGACAGAGGACTAAAGAGGGAGGCGGCACAGGAAGGAGGATGGAGAGCTCTTTCAGAACCCCAGCGCTAGCACCAGGACAGCCACCAGAGACCTGGAGGGGACCCCTGACCCCTGCCTTCAAGGCCACAAGCCTCAGAAGAACCATCCAAGTGGTTCCCAGCACCCAGGCCTCTGCCAGATGATGCTACCCAAGACTCCGGGCTAAACACAGCAGGGAGACAAAAGAGAATTGCAGACCGAAAATGTGAGGAGACTGGGAGATGGGGTGACCCAAGGACCCCACCCTCTTCTGCTGACTCAAACTGGCCATCTCTACTGACCTGCTGCTTAGGAGCCACCATTGGCTAAGCCTCCAGCAGCTCACCTTGGGACAGAAGTGGAGGGCACTGTTCCCATTGCAGCTGTCCATCTAGAAGCATCCAGTGGACTCTATGCACACTGTGGGCAATAGTGCTGACACTCAACTCTCCTTCCCATGGGGAAGCTGCTAGAAAGGAGCATCCTCCCTGAAGACCAATAGGCTCCGTCCACCTGCTCTGACTTCTGAAGAGGCTTCTAAGGTGGTTGGGAGGATACATATCAAAAGAAAAGCTTTACTTGGGTTCTAAACTGTAGTGAAAGGCTTAAAGGCTTGAAGAGCTTTACTTTCCATAATTTTTGCACTAAAGCATAGGGTGATTTCCTTATTTTAATCATGCTTATTTCCTAAGATTTTCAAAGTGTAATTATATCTGGGGGAGGGCACACACCAGCATACAATACCACAACAGTTAGCATCTCTCTTCCCAGATGCCATGCGAAGCTATGGCCACACAGTGCCTACAACCTGCCTCCTGGATGCTAGCATCTGCTCTCCCACTGAACCACACTGCTTGACAATGATCACTGATGCTTAAGCCAAGAATCCCTGCAGACATCTCTTCCTCCAATAAAACAAGCTTTTCTGCATCCTCTGAAAGCCTGGTTCCAATCTGTGGGACTCAATATGAATGTACTATAAACTGCCCCCATCCCAGCCAGGCCTGACTAAAGTGTATCATTATTCTTTTTTATACAACCAAACTTTAGCTTCTAAAAATACAGCAATTTCATTGTCTTATGTTCTATTTTAATCTTCTAAAGATAGAACTACTGCCAGGAGGAGCAATTTGCTGTTGGATGTTAACTCTGCTCATGTCACTGACAGGATGTGTCTCAGCCTATGGGCTCCACTGACAACTGCAGCAGGTGGCACTGAAGTTCTGGCCCTGACCACCTGACATCCAATCCAGGACCCAGGGACTGGTGTGGCTCAGTGGTGTAGTGCTTGCCTAGCTAGTCAAGGTCCTGCATTCTATCCTCAGCTCTGCAAAAGAACAGCCATGATCCACCCCTAAGTTCCCTTGATGCCATGAACAACCCACCAGGCTGGCCTCATCATACACCTTAAAATCCTGAGAGGGTTCCACCAGTACCTATAAATCCTACCCTGCCTTGCTTCTATGCTCACAAGCTGCAGAGACACTAGGCACAGAAATCCAGGCTGTAGGACTAGTCCTGCTGTCCTTCTAGCAGAAGGTGCTCAAGGTTGAGCAGAAATTGAGGGGAAGACCAACCAATCCAGACAAAGTAGAGAGATGAAGCTTTTGCCCTCAGGGGGTGGGACACGCAAGTCCCTTCCTTCCAGAAGCTGGGCTGATGGGTCCATGCAGGTCACTACTTCCCTCGATTCTCCTCCAATCAACAGATGTGTTCATGCTCAACAGGAGAGTGGCCAAACTCTTCCAGATAGACATACATCATAAAATACAATACAATGTACTGCTGAAGACTGAACTCATTACCTCATACACATAATAAGACAAGCACTCAACCATGAGCCCTCAAAATATTTCCTTAAACATGAGTTAAGTGTCTCCTGAAATTTACGAGTTGGAAACTTAGTCCTCAAATTCACATGCTGATGATGTTTAGGAGTAAGCAGGATCAGAAGAGGCCATGAGGAAGCCTTCCTTCCTCTCCCTAAATGGCAACCATGGCTGAAAAGAGGAGGAAGAGGCCTAAGCTAGCTCTCCTGCTGGCTTCACCATGTGGTGCCCATGCCTTCCTAGGACCAAGGGGCAGTACTTGCTCCAGAACTGTGAGCTAACTAACACGTCCACTCTATAAATTATCCAGCCTGATGTATTCTTTACAGCAATGATTACAATAATAGCTTTTCCCTCTGAAATTTTTATAATTTTTTTGAAAGTTTTATAGTTTTAGAAACAGAATTATCCAAATTTTAAATATAGCTCCTCTACTTCCTTATCTTCTTTACCAGATAGCATAGTTGTTTTTAGTTAAAACATAAAAGTGAAGCTGAAGTCACTTCTCTCTCCCCTGCACTTACACTGTGACTGCTCAAATTCTTACCAAGAGTCACTGGGTTCATGCAGAACCTATAAGTAAGGCCTGGGTGCTCCCACCAGCAAAGTGCTCACCACTCCCCCTGCCCAGCAAGGGCCCAGCAGAGCAGGCACAGAAAGCTCGTTTCTACCCCTTCTGTAGATGACAGGAGTTTATGACAGGCAAAACTAATCCAGGGCCTGGGAAACTGCAGCACCAGGAAAACAAAGAACAATGGGCCCATTAGATGTCTTCTGAAGAGAGTGTTTTCAGTGATTATAGCTATAAGTGATAGGTGGAAACAGTCCACAATTTAAAAACTAGTAAACACGACTAAACAAAACCAAAAAACTAAAATATCTACAAATATTTTAAGGAAGTAGAAAGGACTATAAAACATGCATTTTAGTAAGTTAACATTTGCATTTTAAAATACTAAGTTAATACACTTTATATTTATATAATTAATAGAATATAAAATAAAATTTTAATAATCATTAACAATATAAAATATCTACATATGTGGTGGTTAGATTCAGATGCCCCCCATAAATTTACGCGTTCTGACTGCTTGATCCTCAGCTGATGGCAATTTTGGAATTGGAACCTTTTTGGAGGTATGTTGTTGGGGCAGGCTTATGGGTATAGCAAGCTTCCCCTTGCCAGGATTAGACACACTCCTGCTGCTGCTGTCCACCTGATGTTGGCCAGAGGTGGTGATGTCCAGCCTCTGCTCATGCCGTCATGGAGCCTCCCTTCAAGTCTATATGCCAAAGTAAACCCTTTCCTCCCAAGCTGTTTTGGTCAGGTTCTTTGTGCAGCAACAAGGAAGCTGACTGCAACAACATACTAAATAAGAACAGAAACTATAATGGAGAAAAGAAACCTTAAAAAAGAGAAATGAGGGGTTTTACTTAAGTAGGTTTTTGAAAAATGTAAATAGCAAAATAGGTATTTTTTTAAAAATGAAAGTAGTTTTCTGAAACTGAAAGGATAAAATTAGATATAGCTGAAGAGAAACAGTGAACCGGACTACAGACCCAAATAACGGAAGTGGAACACAAAAGTAAATAAGCAAATAAATGCCAAAGCAAAGACTGCAAGGATAAATAAATGAGATGGCGCAATACAGATTTAGTGTGAATTTCTGAAGAAAAAAGATGGCAAAGTAACCAATGCTGGTGAACATGTTTAGTATAAAAAATGTGCCTATCTATAAAAAGTGTGGTCTATATTTAGGAGCATTGCATGAACATGTGTGAATATCAATATGGAAAACACCCGAAAGGAGCCCAGACAAGGAAAAGTGGACCAAGAACTAATTTCTAACAGCATCAGAAGTAGGAAAAAGATAAGAAAACATCTCCAAATTGGTGAAAGATGTATCTACCTCCATTTCTATACTCAGCTAAACTATCATTCATGAAATGGTGAAAAAAGATTTTCAAAAAACGAAAGTTGTTTACCATTCACAAACCATGGTTGGAGTGGGAGCTAAAGGATTACTTCAGAAAGGAAACCATATCAAACGTGCAGTGAGACGACCAAAGCAATACTGGATGCTGAAACATGGAAGTACGTACAGCTCAGTAGTCAACACTAAGCTAACACAGTTTCAGAGAAATTACTCGGTTCGTGTGTGTGTGTGTGTGTGTGTGTGTGTGTGTGTGTGTGTGTGTGCTTGTTTCTGATTCACTGTTTAAAGCATCTTCCGGGTTTCTGAAGAATGATATAAATCCCCAAAATACAAAGCTTCCCTCTTCACTTTGCCACTAAAGAACTCAGGGCTGAATGAGTGGTTCCACTAAGATCATCATTTTCTTCCTCCGTGCAAATTTCTTTCTTTATTCTTACACAGCCTTAGTACTGAAACAGCACAAAACGCACCTGGCCTCCACACTACACTCTGCAGACACCAGCACCCACCTTGGCTGCTTCTCTTTATGAAGAGGAGATTACCTCTAAAGCGGCTGGTTTGATTAAACTCTACCAAACTCTGTAGAGAAAGAGTTTAGCCACTAAAAGTGAGGCAAAAAGCTCATCAACCCTACTTGGAAACAAAAGCTGCCAAGAGCTTGAGTGACAGCAATCGCCGCCTGCACATGGGCCATTCTCAGCATGTGCCACTTGACACCACATTTGCATGTCCCTGAACTCTTCTCTGAAATCAGCCACACTTGTGCAAAAGCAACTCTTTGTGAGAAATAATCAGCCAAAGATTGCATGGTTAAAAGTAAGCAATTCTTAGAAAAGGATAAGCCACTCTATGCAAATGGTTTTGTAAAAGACTCTATTAATGCAAATGTTATGTTTGTCTTTTATTTTAATGCAAACAGCATCTGTTTTGCACAGCCCCTGCCATGGCTTTGTAGTTGGTATGGAGAGACTCAACTGAGTTCCAGCTGCTTGTTGAGAGAGGAGAGTAGAATCTAGGAGGCAAACACACCAAACAGTTCTCAGAAGGCAACAAAAAGCAAATAAGTTCTACCAGC